>ML371129.1:206954-259435 GCA_005239525.1 Nicotiana knightiana
TGTTGTACGGGGTGATCCTTTGCCCCCCCCCCCCCCCTCCTTTTTTTTCTTTTCTATTAGAATCAAAATAGTTGTACCTCTATGTTCAAGATCTCTTTGAGACAAAATTATTAGATTTTGTACTCTCTTTGCTTATTTGATCACATAGACCCATATAATTTAAGTTCGGTCGCGACCCACAGTCGTGGACCTCAAGGAGTGTCTAACACCTTCTCTTTGAGGTAACTTGAGCCCTTACCCCATCTTTGGTGGTGTAGACTAGTTAAATTAGAGTCATTTGCAAATAGGTGCCCTAGCGCACCTTAAAAATCCTTAGGTGGCGACTCTCTTATTTTAATACCTCTTTAAAAGTGTTGTCACATGTCGAAACCCGATTTTGCGAGAAAAAGTGGCGCGACACTTTCCACCTGTACCACCATCCAGGGTCGCGAAAGGCTGAGGCTGCGGTAGAGGACGTGGTAGGGTTAGAGGTGTAGCCCGCACAGCAGCTGGGCAGCACCTGCAGATCCATTAGTTTCCCCAGATCAGGACCAGGTCTCAGTTATGGATGCCCTAGCTGGGCCAGCTCAGGCACAACCTATGCCTATTGTGATTCCTGTCCTTTAGGAGGCCCTAGCTCAGATTCTGACGGTGTGTACCGCCCTTGCTCATGTGGTTTCTATTTCAACGGCTGCAACCACTTCTAAGGCCGGGGAGGCACTCATACTCCCGCCAATCTCACACCTGAGCAGGTTGTTCAAAGACTCCAGAAACTGGGGGCACCACCAGCCTAGCCGATTGTAGCTGCTCAGGACTACGTAGTTCCTGTTATGCCTGAGGATGAGCAACGTAGGTTAGATAGGTTTGGGGGACTCCAACCTCCATCTTTCATTGGTGTAGAGGGTGAGGATGCATAGGGTTTCTTGGATAGGTGTCAAAGGATACTTCGTACAGCAGGTATTTTGGAGATTAGTGGGGTCCCATTCACTACTTTTCAGTTCTCTGGTGTTGTATTCAATTGGTGGGAGGCTTACGAAAGTCGTAGGCTAGTTGGCATTTCACCCTTACTTGGAAGCAGTTCTTCGTTATCTTTCTGGAGAAGTTTGTGCCCCAATCCCGCATAGAGGAGCTGTGCAGGCAGTTTGAGCAACTTTGTCAGGGTGATATGTCTGTGACGCAGTATGAGATGTGATTCCTATAGTTCGCCCGTCATGCTATCTGGTTGGTTCCCACAGACAGGAAGAGGATCAGGAGGTTTATATATGGCCTCACTTTACAGTTGCGACTGCTTATGACCAGAGAGAGAGTGTCTGGTGCTACTTTTGATGAGGTTGTCGACATTGCTCGGAAGATTGAGATGGTTCACAGTCAGGAGCAGGTCGAGAGAAAGTCCAAAAGGCCTCGTAGATAGCATGGATTCAGTGGTGCTCCTTTTGGGGTTCAGTTCCAGCACGGTAGAGGTCGTCCTCTCAAGCATGCTCAGACGGCTAGCTCAGTGCACCAGGGTGTATCTTCCGATCATGGGCCCCATGGTTACCAGTTAAACCAGACATCATTCGGTACGCTACTAGCTCAGAGTTCATCTCATGCACCGTCAGCCCAAGGTTCATCTGTGTCAGGACCTTCTAGCGGTTATTCCAGTGCTCGGAGTTCCCTTCAGTTCCTAGTGGCCGCTAGAGGTTGCTTTGAGTTTTGAGATTTGGGTCATATCAATAGGTATTTTCCCCTCCTTAAAGGAGGTTCATCTCAGGAAAGGGGCCATCCTTCGACTTTAGCACTAGTTCCTCCACCACCTGCCTAGCCAGCTAGGGGTGGAGCTCAATCAACCAAGGGTCGTCCGAGAGGGGGAGGCTGATCAGGGGGTGGCTAGGCCCATTTCTATGCCCTTCCATCCAGACCAAATGCCATTGCTTCAGATGCTATGATTACATGTATTGTTTTGGCTTGCCACTGAGATGCCTTGGTATTATTTGACCCTGGCTCCACTTATTCATATGTATGCCCCGTGAGTCTCTAGTCTCATATGTTCATGTGTCTACTCTTGTGGGCGATACTATTATTTTGGACCGCGTATACCGGTCATGTGTGGTGACTATTGGGGGTATGGAGACCCGAGTCGACCTTTTACTGCTCAGTATGGTTGATTTTGATGTGATATTGGGTATGGATTGGTTGTCTCCATGTCATGTTGTTCTATATTGTCACGCTATGACCCTGACGTTGGCGATGCCGGGGTTGCCGAGGGTTGAGTGGAGCGGTTATATAGACTATGTACCTAGTAGGGTGATTTCATGTTTGAAGGCTCAACAAATGGTTGAGAAGGGTTGTCTATCCTATTTGAATTTTGTAAGAGATGTTAGTGTAGAAACTCCTTCCATTGATTCTATTCCGGTGGTATGTTATTTTCCTGATGTGTTTCCTGCAGACCTGTCGGGCATACTGCCTGACAGGGATATTAACTTTGGTATTGATTTGGTGCCGGGCACTCAGCCCATTTCTATTCCACCATACCGTATGGCACCGGCGGAGTTGAAGGAGTTGAAAGAATAGCTTCAAGAACTCCTTGATAAGGGATTTATTTGTCCTAGTGTGTCACCTTGGGGTGAACCAGTTTTATTTGTGAACAAGAAGGATGGCTCCATGAGGATGTGCATTAATTACAAGTATCCTTTGCCCCGTATTGATGATCTATTTGACTAGCTTCAGGGAGCGTGGGTGTTCTTCAAGATTGATTTGAGGTCTGTGTACCACTAGCTGAGATTCAGGATTCAGATATTCTTAAGACAAATTTCAGGACCTGATATGGCCATTATGAGTTCTTAGTGATGTCTTTTGGGTTGAACAATGCCCTAATAACGTTCATGTAATTGATGAATAGTGTATTCCAACCCTATTTGGACTCATTAATTATTGTATTCATTGATGACATCCTGGTGTACTCTCGTAGCCAGGAGGAGCATGCCCAACATCTGAGGATTGTGTTGTAGAGATTGAGGGAGGAGAAGCTTTATGAAAAGTTCTCCAAGTGTGAGTTTTAGCTCAGTTGAGTAGCGTTCATAGGGCACGTGGTGTTCAGTGAGGGTATTCAGGTGGATCCGAAGAAGATAGAGGCGGTGCAAAGTTGGCCTAGACTGTCCTAAGCCACGGTGATTAGGAGCTTTCATGGTTTGGCAGGTTATTATCGTTGCTTTGTGGAGGGATTTTCATCTATTGCATTTCCCTTGACCAAATTAATCCAAAAGGTTGCTCCATTGGGGTGGTCGGATGAGTGCGAAGAGAGCTTTCATAAGCTCAAGACTGCTTTGACCACAACTCCAGTTTTAATTCTGTTGTCAACTTCAGGTTCTTACTCCAGTTGGATGTGTTCTGATGAAGGAGAGCAGGGTGATTGCCTATTCCTCATGCCAGTTGAAGACTCTTGAGAAGAACTATCATGTCCATGATCTTGAGTTAGCAGCTATCGTGCATGCCTTAAAGATTTGGTGGCAATATTTGTACGGGGTTCATTATGAGATCTATATTGATCATCGGAGTTTGCAGCACCTGTTCAAGTAGAAAGATCTGAATTTGCGTTACCGAAGATGGTTGGAGCTTCTAAAGGACTATGATATCACTATTTTGTATCATCCGAGGAAGGCCAATATGGTGGCCGATGCCTTGAATCGTCGGGCGGAGAGTTTGGGAGTTTAGCATATCTCCCAATAGCAGAGAGACCATCAACATTGGATGTTAGAGCCTTAGCTAGCCAGCTTGTCAAGTTAGATATTTTGGATCCGAGTCGGGTAATTGCTTGCGTGGTCTCCAGATCCTCTCTTTATGACTGTATTAGGGAGCGTCAATATGATGACCCCACCTACTCGTTCTTCAGGACAGGGTTCAGCAAGGTGATGCTAGATTTGTTACTATTGGTGATGATGGTGTGTTGAGGATGCAAGGCCAGATATGTGTGATCAATATAGATGGGCTCCGAGAGTTGATTCTTGAGGAGGCCCACAGCTCGCGGTATTCCATCCATCCGGGTGTCGTGAAGATTTACCACGATTTGAGACATGACCATTGGTGGAAGCGGATGAAGAAGGATATAGTCGTGTTTGTGGCTCGGATTCTCAACTATCAGCAGGTTAAGTATGAACATCAGAGACCAGGTGGTTTACTTTAGAGGTTAGAGATCCTAGAGTAGAAGTGGGAGCGAATCACCATGGATTTCGTAGTTCGGCCCCTACGAACTTCGAGGATGTTCGATGCTATTTGGGTGATTGTGGATCGGTTGACCAAGTCCGCGCACTTCATTCCAGTTGGTACTACTTACTCTTCAGAGCAGTTGGCTGAGATTTACATCCGAGAGATTGTTCGCCTGCATGGTGTCCCAGTTTCCATCATTTCAAATAGAGGAACTCAGTTTACATTGCAATTTTGGAGGGTCGTGCGGTGAGAGTTGGGTACTCAGGTTTAAGCACAGGCTTTCACCCTCAGACAGACGGACAGTTCGAGTGCACTATTCAGATATTGGAGAACATGTTACGCGCTTGTGTCATTGATTTTGGGGGTTCATGGGACCAGTTTCTTCCACTCACAGAGTTTGTATATAACAACAGTTATCAGTTGAGCATTCAGATGGTTCCGTACGAGGCTTTATATGGGAGGAGGTGTAGGTCTCCAGTAGGATGGTTTGGGCCAGGTGAGTCTAGGCTCTTGGATAAAGACTTGGTCCAGGATGCATTAGACAAGGTGAAATTGATTCAGGAGCGGCTTCGCACGATGCAGTCTAGGTAGAAGAGATATGCGGACAAGAAGGTCTGTGATGTTTCATTCATGGTTAGGGAGAAGGTTTTGCTGAAGGTATCACCCATGAAGGGTGTTATAAGTTTGGGAATGGGGTCAAGTTGAGCCCCCGGTTCAATGGGCCTTTAGAGGTGCTTCAGAGGATAAGGGAGGTAGCTTATAAGCTTGCCTTGCCACCCAGCTTGTCGAGTGTGCATCATTATTTCATGTTTCGATGCTCCAAAAGTATATTGGCGATCTGTCCCATGTTTTGTACTTCAGTACAGTTCAGTTGGATGGTCATACGACTTATGATGTGGAGCCGGTGGCCATTTTGGATCGGCGTGTTTGGAAATTAAGGTCAAAGGATAAGCTTTAGTGAAGGTGCAGTGGAGAGGTCAGCCAGTTGAGGAGGGAACCTGGGAGATCAAATGGGAGATGCGGAGCAGATATCCATACCTATTTGAGACTCCAGGTATATTTCTAGACCCGTTCGAGGACGAACATTTGTTTAAGAGGGGGAGGATGTAACAACTGGGGTGGTTGTTTCGAGAGTTATAGACCTGTTTCCCCCATATATGCTTCTTTTGTGTTTTTCAACTATATTATGTTATACCGGCTTATTTGGTTTGGGTTTGGAGAGGTTTCGGAGCGAGTCGAGACACCTAGTCTCTTTATTAGAAGCTTAAGGTGGAAAAGACAACCAGATGTTGACTTATGTGTAGAGGATCTTGGATTTGAATTATTGATGATTCTGTTATCTATGTTAAGTTATTTTGGACTTAGGAGTGCGTCCATAATGTGATTTGGAGGTCTGTAGTAGAATAAGACTTAAATTGGCGAAAGTTAGAAATTTGACGATTTTGCTCGGTAGTGAAAATTTAGATACCGGGCTCATAATGGAATTACGGAAGTTTGAGTAGGTTTGTGGTGTCATTTTTGGCGTGTGTCTAAAATTTGAGGTTATTCGGACGTAGTTTGATAGGTTTTGGCGTCGGTTGCAGAATTTGGAAGTTCAGAAATTCTTAGGCTTGAATCCGAGGGTAATTTGGTGTTTTGATGTTGTTTTGAGTGACTCAAGGGTTCGACTAAGTTCTTATGATGTAATGGAACACGTTGGTATGTTTGGTTGAGGTATTGAGAGCCTCGGGGTGATTCCGGGTGGTTAACGGAAGGATTGGAGTTGAAGAAATACAGTTGAAGCTGCAGGTTCTAGTTTTTTCCGCACCTGCGGAGTGGGAGCCACAGGTGCAAGGCAGAAGCACTTAGGAGGTTGCAGGTGCGGGTGAGGCTGAGGCTGAGGCTGAGTTGGACTGGAACCGTAGGTGCAAAAAGGGGGTAGCATCTGCGACCCCCCAGATGCGAGGCTGAGTCGCAGATGCGGAAGTGGGGAGTTTGGTTGATTCCGTAGAAGCAGAGGGAATTTGAAGGAAATTCAAGGGTTATCACTAAGGTAAGTTTCTTGAGCCTATTTATCCTTAGCTATGGTGTTTTCCCGTTTATTTCTCACCTAATTAGTGGGGTTTTGAAGTGAAAGTTGGGGGTTAGACCTTGGGATTTTGGAGAGTTGATTTTGGGGGCTTGAAAGACCAAATGAAGTCGAATTTTGATAAATTTGGTATGATTAGACTCATGAGTGAATAGGCTTTCGGGTTTTGTGAATTTCGTCGGGTTTTGAGATGTGAGCCTGGGGACCGGGTTCGGGCTAATTTCGGAAATTGGACTATAATTTGATACTTTTCTTGTGGATTTGGTCCCTTAGCCTTAATTGATTGTGTTGTATTAATTGTGGCTAGATTCGGGATGTTCGGAGGCCGAATTGAGAGGCAAAGGCATTCTAGAGTAGGGCATTGCTTGGTTTGAGGTAAGTAACGTTTTCAAACTTGGTTCTGAGGGTTTGAGACCCCAAATTATATGTTATGTGATTGGTATTGAGGTGACGCACATGCCAAGTGATGGGCGTGCGGGCGTGCACCGCGAGAATAGTGACCTGGGTGACTCTATAGCACTGTTTAGTGACTCTATCATGTTGATCTCCTTGTTTTCATCATGTGATAAAGTAGTTGAGCTATATATCGTGCTAGATATCATGTTTAGGCTTTGTGCCGGTATTGTTTGGACCCTTACCGGTCATTTCTTGCTGTCATCTTACTAGTTTCATTTACTATTCCATACTCAGTCATGATCATACACTTTTATATCATGTCTCAGTCTCAATTATTTATTTGTTCATCGTATCATTTTCCGGATTATTTTCATGACATTATGAGCCCGTGGTGAGACTGGAGAGGTTGATGACTGAGTGGGGCTCAGTGCATAGTTATGAGTGACAGTTATGGGATCGGGTTGCACGCCGCAGCTGTTAAATTGATGATTATGATAGCGCTTGGGCTGTAGGAGCTCCTCCGGAGTCTGTAACATAATCCAAGGGAGCACGGATGATATTATTGAGGGATGGATTTCCCTGGAGATGGATTTGTCCGAAGAACTTGATACCTAGAGATGGATTTCTCCACAGGGTTTGATTGCCCTTTTTCCTCGATACTGGGTGACTTTCAGTCAGTGTTGTATATGTTTCGCGATGGATTTCCCTAGGCTGGATGGCCATATACATTACCGAGTGGTTGAGCACATGAGAGTGAGAGCACATGGTGCATTTCATACAATCAGTGCATTAGCATGTAGAGGATACTGAGTTGTATACCATGTACTATTCAAAACTGCATTTACTTTACTGCCTTGCACTGTATATTTGACTTGAAAGCATGTCTACGATTTTACGTATTTACTTATGTTATATCTGTTGAGGTTGAGTCGTCACTACCTTTTAGTCCAAAGTTTGAACTTGTTACTTACTCAGTTGGTGTACTCACGTTACCCCCTGCACCTTGTGTGCAGTTCTAGGCATTTCTGGTCACGGCAGCGGCTATTAATTTTCGGCATTTGGATTCAGGGACTATTGAGGTAACTGCACGACGTTCGTGGACCTTCATTTCCCTTTCTTAGTTTATTTGTACTTTTGAGTTTATTTCTATAGATATTATTGTAGACTACGTCCCCTTTATTAGACGCTCATGTAATCAGTGATGCCCTGATTATTGGGATAGTTGTATCATATTTTGGGTAAATTCTGTGTTAAAATGGGCTTTTATTAAATGTTAAACCTTTTTTATGTTAAATTCAAAGGATTTTATTTTTTTACTGTAATGGAGAAAAATGTTGGATTTAGGCTTGCCTAGTTTTCACGATAGGTTCCATCATGACAGGTTAGGTTTTGGGTCGTGACAGTGAGACTATCATACAATTCGAGGAAGAAAAGGTAGTAGCAGGTGCTGAAGGATTGAAGATGTAGAGCCCTCCTCCAAGTCTACCAATACCCTTCATCATGCCACTGGAGAGGTTCTGAAAGATACAAAAATCAGGATAAAAATGGATAGAACTACTTAACTCTTTAGTGTATTTGAAGATAGACAACATATTGTATCTTAATTCAGGTACATAGGGTACACCATGAATGGTTTATGAGTTAAATAGATTTCAAGAGCCAGTGTGAGTAATTTTGATGCTATTACCATTAGGCACATTCACTGAGGAAGATTTAGGTTCATGTATTTGGGTGATACTTGACAAGAGATTCAAGGATGATATCATATGATTTGAAGCACCAGAATTAATAATCCAACAGCTATGTTCAGTTAGTGATTTACCTGCCATGTTAGCAACTTCTGTTGGCTGAGGTTCTTTACTTAAGAGCTTAAGAATCTGTTGATAATGTTCTGGAGTGAAAGCCTGCACAGTTGGAACATTCTGCATAATATATGCATTTTGAAACCCATCCCTTGCATTCACATTATGAGCCATAGGTCCACTATTGTCTTCTGTTCCTCTCCTCTTATTGTTATTGAACTTAAAACCTGGTGGATATCCATTCAGTTTATAGTGCCCCTTGTATGTCATTTCATCTTGCAATAATCACGTATATTTGTTCCTCCTGGGTCTCATGTTGGAAGCATTGGCAGTTACAAGTGCACTGATGTCCATACCTACAGGTGCATCACCTAGAATCTCATTCTGTGTAGCAAATGCACCACTCACTCTCTGACTTTCCTCTTGAATACCTAGGGCTTGATTTTGACATGGAATCAAAGCTCTTCATGAAGGTCGAGATCATAGATGAAGAGAGAAGAATAAGAGAATTATAGAGAGAGAAAGCTCGGCTCATTTCTTAACTAATTAAAATGAAATGTATTGTACACACCTATATAATGAACTAACCGACGTTATACTCTTAATTATCAACTAACAACTTATGTACACCTTCTAGAACAGTACCAATTAAATAGCTTTAGGTATAACTACATTAAGCTAATAATTTTTACACGTAAAATCTTGTTCTATTGAATGTATGTGTAGGAGCCTAGTCATGACTAATGACTGCATCTCATCTTATCTTGCCATAGTGTATGCTTTTGAGGCCGGACAAATGTTAGGATAATTAAGTTCAAACAACTATTTTTGATCCAACATCTGAACTACTCTAATATAAGAAAAAAGGTTGAAAGTAATGACAAGCTTTAATTTCACTACTAGGTAAAATCCTTTCGTGGTCGATCGATCGATTTTGGTCGGTCAAAAAATCGACCGAAGTCGGTCGGTTTTTCAAAATATTTTTTTTTAAATTTTTTTCTTTACGAAACCGGCCAACTTTGGATGGTTCTCTTTGGTGCAAAAATGCGGGAAACTATTTTTGAATCGTGCAAAATTTATTTTTCAAGAAACCGACCAACTTACTGGGTATTACTCTCCCCAGACCCCACTAGTGAGATTTTACTGGGTATGTTGTTGTTGTCGACCAACTTTGGTCAGTTTTTCATTCAAAATAAATTAAAATTAAAATTAAAGAAACAACCAAAATAGGTCAGTTAATTCGGCTGGTCATTTTAAAAAACTTATTGAATTCGATCAATAATTTTATTTTTTAATAAAATCGACCGACATCGGTAGGTTATTTTAGTGCGAAAATACAATTAAAGAGTATAAATGAAATAAAAGATCGTCTTAAAACAAAATGCACCAATGGTCTAGTGATAGAGTAGTATCCTGTCATAGTACAGACCCCGGTTCAGTTTTTCGGCAAATTTTTTTAATTTAATTGACCAACCGAAATCGATTGGAAAATATCGACCAAAGTCGGTCTATTAACTCTACCGACATTACGATTACCGATCGCTACGAATCGGTCAATTTTTGCCCATTACCGACCAACATCAGTCGATTTTTCCTTTTTTAGTAGTGAATTTGGTGTTGGTATAATACTATTCCGAGGCGGATTATTGCTTTGAACGTCTCACATTTACAAATGTAAAACACTGCCAAGATAAGAAATTGGATAGTCTTTCATACTAGTTGCGGTTATGTTATTGATACATTTAAGTTTGACTAGATTCTACAACTAAAAATTTGGCTATTTTGAACTTGAGAGTTGAGAGTGTGAATATCGTTCTTTTTAAGTGAAATAAAAAATAGATACAATTCTTTTCTAAAAACGTCATTGTAAGCATAATATGTGGTACTATTGGGTATTTATGATAAATTTTAGAACTTATGAGTATAAGTCATGTTTTTTCCAAAAAAAAAAAAAAAGTGAAATATGTTTTGAAAATTTATGTCCAAACACATTTTCATCTTCAAACCAAACTTCAACCAAAACAGATTTTTCAAAATAAATTTGAGAATCTATGGCCAAACACTAACCTAAAATCTAAGGTTTTACCTCATTTTAACTTTTATCTCAAATTTCTTTATGCAAGCTTCTTAGAACAGGGCTCCACATACCTCTTTCTGATGCTTCTTGTGGGCTATGTAACAAATTGCGTTGTTAAATACAAAACATGGTAAGAAAAAAAAAATACAGTGTAATTACCACTAATTCTCTCATATTCCCCTTGAGAATTGGATACACACTTTCAATCACACCCAATTCAATTACTTAGTCGGACACAAACATGTTAAACTGCACATAAGTCCTATGTAACTTTCTAAACAAGCTCTAAAAGTTAAAAAAACCAAGCACCTTCAAACATACAATTGAACTTCCGTGCTGAAAACACCATCTAGCGTATATGATAGCGGTGATAAACTATAATGAGCAAAGAAAATAAACTATATATTATTCAAACCCCTTTATATAAGGGAAGCTCTTATAATTTAGTAGTTCAAAAATCGTTAGGTTGAAACATGATTATGAGACGCGATTTTGGTTAGTACATGTTTTATATGTGCGCATTAGGGACAACAAATATGAGAATATCGAGTCGTATAAAAAGAAACACGCGACATAATGTATATTTATACCTGGACTAGTTTGCTCTCTCTACATGGCACAATGGATATTATGTTGGGTCGCCAAAGCATCAAATCATGTGTGAATTTTTCAGGATACATCGAAGGATTTTTAATGCATAGCTCTAGTTCTCGAGTTGGTGGAACAATAATTTCTTTTGGATCTTCATAGATAAGAATACTCTGGTCCTGCATATATTGTACAAAGTCCAAACCAATTCACACTGAAAACAAATTGAAGGGAAAAGCAATTACACAGAAATGATTCCTATGTAGCTGATGTTATTACACTAAAAGAAAAAGAAATTACCTTCCTGCAACGAATTACTAATATCAAGCCGTTAGAATAGTTGAACTTTTGAACGAAGTCTTGAAGATTATTGTACCAGCTTGTGTCCACAACTCCAAAGTTGTAAGAATCATTAGATGACTTCAAATAAAAATTGATTCTGGCTCGTTCGAGGTTAGAAGGATCCATAGTTGAGAAGGGTATACATGTTTAGCCACTATCAAAATCGAACGCCACCAGATTTGGGGCCAACACGTTGACTTGCTCCTGATTCCTCCAATTCCACAAGGTGAATCTCTTAAGTTTTTCACTCCCAACATTTATATTTTTCATTACACAGCATTCCTTGAGATCTAAAACTTCAAGTGCTGAAAACTTAGATAACTGATATTCAAACTCCTTGTCCGTCATGGTAGTAGCTTCCAATTTGAGAATTTTTAGAGTCTTATAACCATCTAAAATATCAGTTGTGCAAGGCAGCAATTTTGGCTCACGTGCCTTGGGACACTTGCGCAAAGCCACACCAACATATACAAATTCTCGAAGATTTGGAGCCTGGATTTCCACCTTTTCGAGTCCTTCACACGAACGTAGCTCCAATTTCTCCAGATTTACTAGACCGAATACAGGCAAATTCTGAATCCCCCAACAACGACTTATTTTTAGATCCCTGATTAATGGGCATGTACTGATTAATCTTTGCAATTTGTTGGTGGTACTGATGCTATTATCTATTTTAAAGTTGCACCCGCGTAGCGATAACTCAGTCAGCGTCTTAGCTGCATAAATAGCATCAGGCACGCTATATTTCAAATTCAACATCGCATAAATTTCTAGAGATGTGACATTAAGTTTAATCACCAAGTTCAACCATCGATCAATATGAGAAGCCAATTCCTGATCATGAAGGCATAGGAGGCGGAGTGTTTCGACTCTTAAGTTTTGCTCAACATAGGGGCGCAAAGAATCGTCGACAAATTTGATAAATTTCACCGTGGATTTCATGAAACTGTTGTGGCTGGATTGATCAATTATCACATCCGGTCTTGATCTCCAAATTGAACTCCATGTTTTAGACAAGACGCAAGTTCGAGCTTCTTTCTTTTGGCCCGTATTTACGAATTCGACGCAAGATGTCATAAACTATGTGTATAGGCAACTTTGATATTCGGTCCTCTCTATCAACTGTTTGCGCCATAATTTTGAGCACAAGTTGAAACTTAATTTCTCTTCTTGGTATTAGCGGCCGGCTTATAAGAACCGCAAGGTATCTTATATATTATGGTAAAAACTTACCTTTGGTCACAACTTCCCTTAAATGTTGACAACTTCCTTTGAAGTTAATTTCTAAAGTTAAAACATGGTTTATGTATGAACTATTACTTCTGCCATTCTAAGCAGAACTAATTTGAACCTTTTATGTTCATGGATTGAAGATAATTCGTATATATAACTAAGCCTTACCCTTTAGAAGTAGATTTTATTTAAAAATTGTCATTTAATTATTTTAATAATATTTAGTAGTTTTTTCTTAATCATGTTGAGCACACTTGTTTAGTTAAGCAAATTAAATTTGGACATTTGATTTAAATTGCAGAAATATCACTTTAATTCCATCTGCATCAAACTCTCACAAAAAAGACACTCAGAGTCGGATCCCATTAACTACTGGCGAATTAAAACCTTTCTAGTCACCAACAAAAGCTATTTTTTCTCCTTTTATTTATGATCATATACCTTTTCTTTCAATCTCTTGTTTGCCAAAGTTAAGGGTTAAATTACAAAGCAATATACAAGTAACAAATGTTAAATTAATTGAAAAATAAGTAGGGAAAACAGTACTGAATATTCAAATTACATAATTGTTTCTCAGCCAAATCTAAGGCGTTAAATCCACATATTTTGTAATGTTGAAAGAGTAAACGAAATTTGTCAATAAGAAACGAAATTTTCCTAAAATATTGACTACAGTTCATGGGGACTTGTCTTTGGAGGAAGTAATGCAGGCTGGCCAACTTTTTAAAATTTGGAAATTAGTTTCACGCCCGGAAAAAGGAAAGAAATCGTTTCCTAGTCAGCTTTTGTTGAAGTGTGATTCAATACTCTACTGAGTAGGACCAAATAAATTGGGTTATGGGTAGTTTGATAGAACTAGTCTTTAGGATTCAGTTAAGTAATTTCCTATATTTACTCAAGTTTAATAAGTGTTGTTGATGAAGTGTGATTGTGAGTTACGGGTCGTATATTTTAGGGGTATTTGTTTATCTCTTAGCCTATATATTATGTAGGCATAGTTTGTTATCTGTATTCATGTGATTAGAATTAAAACTAAAACAGTTTCTGAAATTTCTTTCTTTTATTCATTGTTTGTTGTCTCTGTTTTCTCTTCTCTCTGTCCAACAAGTGGTATCCGAGCTATGGCAAGTAACGGCAACGCATTGAGTGTGGCACAACCACTCATTCCCGTCTTCAAGGGAGAAAGCTACGAATTCTGGAGTATTCGTATGAAAACTCTACTCAGATCTCAAGATCTTTGGGACCTGGTAGAACGTGGATTTGTCGATCCTGACGAAGAAAATAGGCTGCGCGACAACAAAAAGAAAGATGCTAAGGCGCTGGTGATTATCCAGCAGGCTGTCCATGATAGCGTCTTTTCACGGATTGCAGCAGCGGCCACATCAAAACAAGCTTGGTCCATTCTTCAGAAAGAGTTTCAAGGTGATTCAAAGGTCATTGTGGTGAGACTGCAATCACTTCGGCGTGACTTTGAAACCTTGATGATGAAAAGTGGAGAATCCATTGCTGATTTTTCATCGAGAGCAACGACAATTGTCAGTCAAATGCGATCCTACGGCGAGAAGGTTACAGATCAGACCATTGTGGAAAAGGTATTGCGAAGCTTGACTCCAAGATTTGATCACGTAGTTGCTGCTATAGAAGAGTCCAAGGATTTATCTAGTTTTTCCTTTGATGAACTGATGGGGTCTCTTCAAGCTCATGAGGCGAGAATCAACCGATCTGAGGAGAAGAATGACGAAAAGGCATTCCAAGTGAAAGACACGACCACTAGATACGGAGAAAATAATGGTCCAGCAAGTAGAGGCCGAGGAAAAGGAGGATTCCGTGGTGGTCGAGGTCGTGGTCGTGGTTATGGAAGAGGCAGAGGAAGGAATGATGGGCACAGGCAGTCCAATGAGCAAAGTAACACAAAGAATGGCATTCAATGTCATCATTGCCATCGATACGGGCATATAAAGGCTGATTGTTGGTATAAAAACCAGCAAATGAATTTTGCAGCTGCAGAAAATGAGGAAGAAAATTATCTTTTTNATGTTTTCTCTTCTCTCTGTCCAATAGCTTTTACATATGGAAAAGGTTTTTTTTTTCTTCCTTTTCTTTAGGCTGAGAACATAAGGAAAAGTTATGACTAGCCCCTACAAGTAAAGGACTTTGAGGGAATAAATTTAAATTCTTCTGTAAAATTAGGACGTATAGTCAAAATTTTATAGAAATAAGTTTATAATTAGTCTTGTCAAAGTAATTTTGTATTGCTATAAATAGAGGCGTTATTGGTTTCTTCTATATGGCCAATAATGTTGAATCATTTGTTTGTTATTACGTAATTTATTTTTTCGGTATTTGATTCTCTTTAGCGGTTCCAAAAGAGAGTACATTACCGCAGATTCAACATTAGTGACATGCTTATCCATGAGTATATCTTCAGTGGTGGATACTGGATAGGGGTAAAATTGGAAATTTCTTCCTTAGCTTCATATCTTTTTTTTCCAAAAAATTCAGAGTTTAAATGACCTCAATACTTTTATGACCCTACTTTTATTGTAGGACTCAATCATGGTCAATCTTATTAGAGGCAGCTTTGTGAGTGTTGGTGATTCTCCATCTACTATGAGAAATCTGAAACGCCTTTTTAAGTGGTTGATGAGCTAGTGCTTGTTATTTCTATGTTGCTTGTTTCAATATTTTCGAATTCTAAGTTTATGGTGTTGTGTTTTAATTGTATTTTTTGTTCTTTATTGTGCTTGTTAGGAAGTTAATTCTACTGCTTTTTATCAGTATGACTATTAAAAAGTTCATATTATGGAACTTCCTTGTTAGTAAATTATAACAATATTGAGATTTTTACGATTATGAGTGAATTATTTCTGGAATAACCGTAAATTGTGCCAGAGCTTTTGAAATTTATATACGAGCATATATCATCAAGTAAAAGTTGGTTAGAACTGCATCAATAATTAAAAAATGTTATCAATCATTGAAGAGAAGTGTTTCAAAATACCAAGTTTGAGATATGAAATGAAAACAGGTGCTCCAACAATAAAATTTGAGTTTATACAACTTTGACTTATGTGAAAATATTTGTAGACCAATTCAAATTTGGAATGTGAATCCAAATTATTTAGGATTTGATATTTGTAAGATTCTTTAGATAAGGTATTAAATAATTTCTATAACTAAATTCATATGAAAATAAGGTTTATAGTTTTTAGAAAAAGTAGATTTTATACTATTATAATTATAAGTGTTGTTAATATTTTTTTTTATGTGTGAAGAACATTGAGAGATGTATTGAGATTTTTAATTTTGACTAGAATATTTGTTGTAAGTTAATCTTGTTCCTCTTTTCTTACACTTTTATTCTATTCTAGGAGTAATCATATAGTATATAAGAATAATTTCAACTTCAATGAGGATAATAATTATGATTAAAATAAAGGAATGCATTTTTAAATTTTTTTTTTAGACAATAACACTAATAATAATAATAAGTTTTATTGATTTTTTAAGCTTGATTAAATAAGTTTTGTATCACTATCTATTTTTTGTATAGCGAATATTGGTTAAATATGTTATAATTTATTGGAGTAACTATATTCTTCAAACCGGTATCATCATCAACTGTGAGTGATTCTTCAAAGTATCAGAGCTAATATTATTTAAAATATCAAAAATACAAATGCTCTGTGAAAAATGTGGTGAAATCACTTCTAAACAATGCACATATCTGAACCAATCAGAATACCACAAGCATTGTGAAGGTAAAAAGGAAAGTGTTCTAGTAGTTTTTTGTGTTTCTAATATTCTGTAATTGTTTGTTTTTTTCTTGACTATTAGTGCAAAGTGTGTGATGGGGTTGGAATTGTTAAGTTATTTTCGAGTTTCAGAGAGAGTTTACTGTTACTGATTCAGGAACTTATGCTCCTTTGATGATCTTCGATGTTGATAACCTGCTTATCCATAACTAGTTATGCGGTTAAACTGATAAGCTTCTTCATTAGTTGTACACATTTCTTTTTCAAAAAACATTCAGAGGTTTTAACTACATCGTTATTTCAATTGTAGGCCCCAGGTAACCTTATAAAGGTAAATCTTGTTGGTGGTGTCTTTGTAGGATTTGAGAATTTGAGTGATGGAAAAGTTGGTGATGGTAATTTCAATGTTGCTTTCTGTTTCTAGTTTCCAAATTCCAAGTTTCTGGACTATTGTGTTGTGTTAAGATTTACTGTTTAGATCTTTTTTAATTTAGTTTTTTCTGTGTTTCGTTGTTCCTGGTGGAGGTTGTTCCCTATTGTTTTCTATAATATGGAACTTCTTTGCTTGTGAAAATCAGTTCGTTGCTTTTGCATTTTGTGACTTTCTGGTTTGCAAGTTATTTTATGCCATATTTGAGCTAATATGTTAGAGTACCAAACTGGACTCAGGGCGATCCTTCACTAAAGCAAGTAAAGCAATTGTTTTACTCAAGTTTTTGTTATATCTAATAGACTATATATTGTTATTGTTGGTTTCTTCTTATTTAATATTTTCTTAAGCCAATAGTATATGGGAAACATCCCCTCTACCTTCATAAGGTAGGGGTAAGGTCTATGTACACACTACTTGTAACGACCCGACTAGTCATTTTGAGAATTTGCGTCTCGTTCAGCGGCTTAAGGTCTCGAGTAGCTTCACTTCATGTATTATGACTTGTACATGTGTTCGGAATTGAATTTTGGGAATTCCGGAGTTGTCTCGGAAGAAAAATTCTCAATTCGGATGCTTTAAGTTGGAAGAGTTAACTAAGGTATGACTTTTGAGTAATGACCTCGGAATCGGGATTTGAAGGTTCCAATAGGTTTGTATGATGATTTCGGACTTAAACGTATGTTCGGGTTGAGTATCAGATGGTCTGGGAGCGTTTCAACGCTTATTATGGAATATTGGCATTTTGGAAGTTTAAGAATTTCTTAAATTTTATTTGAAGTTAATTTTGTTGTTATCGATGTCGGTTTACGTGTGATTCGGACGCGTCGACAAAGGATGAAGGTTTACAAGTTAAGAGAGTTTAAGAAATTGAGTTTGATCCTTAATTCTTGGTTTCGATGTTGTAATTTGTGTTCCGAGCCTTCGGACAAGTTTAAATAAGGTATATAAACTTGTTAGAATGATTGAATGGGATTCCTCGGACGTCGGGTGAGTTTTGTGGTGGTTTTAGACCACTTTTAGGCCTTTTGAAACTGTTGATAACTGGTATCGAAGGTGTGCTATGCGATCGCGGAGGTTTGGGCTGCGATCGAGAAGAATAAAGTGCAATCCAGGCCTTGTGAATCGCAACAGTAGAAGCAAGGGTCGCTATCGCGTAGAAGGAAATTCTGTTGCACTGACCCAACTTTCGAAGCTTATATCTTGCAATCTACAATGTAACGACCCGGCCAGTCGTTCCGTGAGATTAGCCCTATTTCCCCTGTTTCTTCCTTGTCATGTATTGCTTAGCCTATTTTGGATGTGTTGGGTCGGTTGGTTCGGGTCCGTATTGGTCGTGGTGAGAAATGAGACACTTAGTCCCTTAAGTTGGCCTTATGGTTGGAAAAGTCAACCGAAAGTTGACTATTAGGCTAACGACCTCGGAATGCATATTTTAGAACTCGGATAGCTTCGTTAGGTGATTTGGGACTTAGGAGTGTGTTCGGAATGTGGTTTAAAGGTTCGGAGTAGAATTAGGCTTGAATTGGCGAAATTGAGTTTTTGGCAATTTTCGGTCGGCAGTCGAAAATTAGCTATCGGGGTCGGAATGAAATTCCGGAAGTTGGAGCAGGTCCATAATGTCATTTGGGACGTGTGTGCAAAATTTTAAGTCATTCGGATGAGGTTTGGTCAGATTCGGCATCGTTGTCGAATTTCGGAAGGTTAGAAATCCTTAGGATTGAATTTCGAGTAAATTGGGTGAGTTGATGTTATTTTGGGTGTTTCGAGGATTCGACTAATTTCGGTTGATCATTTATGACTTATTGGTACTTTTGGTTGAGGTCCCGAGCGGCTCGGGATGATTTCGGATGGCCGTCGGAGAGTTTGAAAGTTGGAAATTCTGCTGGTGTGTTGCTGTTCTGGTGTTCTGCACCTGCGGAAGGGTGGTCGCAGGTGTGGCCATTGCAGGTGCGCTTTGGTCATCGCAGGTACGGAGGTTGGCTGGCTGGTGTTGCATTGCAGGTGCGGAAGGTGAGTCGCACCTGCGAGCCCGCAGGTGCGGTGGATGAGTCGCAAGTGCGAGTTTTGACCCTTAGGTGATTTTTCGCAGGTGCGCACCTGGGATCGCAGGTGCGACTAAATAGCCGCAGGTGCGGTCATCATTGGGCAGAAGGTATAAAATGATGCCTTCGCGAATTTTCTTATATTTCACCATTTCTATACGGGTTTGGAGCTTTTTGAGGTATTTTGAATAGGGATTCAAGGGAAACACATTGAGGTAACGTTTTTGAACCTAATACTCGATTCTATGTTGGTATTTGACTGATTAATCATGAAATTAGTGGGATCTAATAGTGTAATTTGAGGGATTAGGGCTTGAGGTTCTAGACTTTGAATTGAGGATTTGAGGGGCCATTTGCTGTCGGATTTTGGTGTAGTTGGTATGTATGAATTCGTGAGAGTGTAACGATTCTAGTTTTATAATATTTATTGAATTCCGAGACGTGGGCCTAGGGTCGGGTTTGGCCAAATTACGGGATTTTTGGTTGAATTTGATAATTTTCGAGTGGGCTTCGTTCCTTAGCATATATTAATGATGTAAATCTGATTTTTGGTAGATTTGGAGCAATCAGAGGCCGAGTCTAGAGGCAAAGGCATTGAGGACTAGGATATTTTCCTGTTTTGAGGTAAGTATCGTTTCCAAACTTGATTTTGAGGGTTCGAAATCCCGAACTATATGCTATATGATTATAACTAAGGTGACGCACATGCCAAGTGACGGGCGTGACGGGCGTGCGGGCATACACCGAGTGATTTGTGGCCTGGCTCATCCCATGGCACTGTCTGGTAGCTATTTCGGATTGATATTCGCACTTTTATTGACGTGGTTAATGTGAACATGCTAGAAATCATGCTAAGTCAAATGCTAGGGATACACGCCGAAAATGCTGAGACCTGAGTGGTCGTATATTGCTATCTCCTTATGTGTTTATTTGATATTGTATACTCAGTCCTGTCATAGCATATCATTTCATGCCTCTGTCTCGGTAATTGTTGATTTTATATATTTATCATTATTTCGGGCTAGTTCATGCATACGTGAGCCCATGTGAGCGAGACTGGAGAGTAATGACAGAGTGGGGACGAGAGTCTATTATTGAGACAATTATGAGATCGGACTGCACACCGCATAGATACTCTGATCATGCCTTTGTTGGCTTGATATAGCGCTTGGGCCAATAGGAGCCCCTCCGGAGTCTTTACACCTCTAATGAGCGCATTGATATTGTGGGATGGATCTTCCCTGGACATGGATCTTGTCCGAAGTTGATGATATGTGAGCGATGGATCGTCCCTGGACATGGATCTTGTCCGAGTGTTTTATCCCTGAGATGGATCTTCTCTGTGGGGGCTGGATTGGCCTTTTCCTCAGTACTGAGTGACTACGGTCACCGGTGTTTATGCATATTTTGGGATTGTCCTTTTCCTCAGTACTGTGTATTGTTTTTATTACAATTATTGAGGTTTAGTCGGTCACTACCTCTCAATCCGTACTTTGGGTTCGTTACTTCTGAGTTGGTGTACTCACGTTACTCCCTGTACCTTGTGTGCAGATCCAGGTACAGCGAGACCCGGTAGTGATTGCTCAGTTGCAATCAGAGTTCCTTGGGAGGCATCGAGGTAGTAGTTGGCGATCGCAGCCTCGATTATCTCCTTCTCTATCCACCTGTCATATTTACTTATATCAGACAACTTTGTGTCGGCTTCGTATTTTGATATTTTGATGTAGTAGCTCATGACTCGGTGACACTAGATCTGGGTTCGGGTTTTCTCTTACTTATGTTTTCAATGATGATTAAACTATTAAATTCTTTATAAATATGAGACTTTTGCTGCGAATATAATGGATTTTCTGAAATTATCTGGTAACAAATGAAATGTGTAGCTTGCCTGATTTCACGTTAGGCGTCATCACGACTGGATATTTGGGATCGTGACAAGTTGGTATCAGAGCGATAGGTTATATAGGTCTCGCCAGTCATGAGCAAGTTTAGTAGAGTCTTACGGATCGGTACGAAGACGTCTGTACTTATCTTCGAGAGGCTACAGAACCCTTAGAAAAAATCACACATTCTTGAATTCTGTCGTGCGAACCTGTTGATTCCTGGAACTAAACTTCTGTTGTTTTCATTCTCTCACAGATGGTGAGGAATCGCGTTACTGATCAGGGCGACCAGACACTAGCTAGACCAGCGAGAGGTCGAGGCTGCGGTCGAGGCAGTGGCAGAGGGAGGGGTGCAGCCCGCGCAGCAGCCGGGGCAGTACCTGTGGACCCTTCTATTGTTCAGGATCAGGTCCCCGCCACAGATGTTCCAGTGGGACTGGCTCAGGCACCGGCAGTGCCTATTGTGATCCCGAGTCTTCAGGAGACTCTGGCTAAGATTCTGACTGTGTGCACCAGCCTTGCACAGGCAGATGTTGTTTCTTCTACTGCCGCTACTTCTCAGGTCGGGGAAGGCACTCAGACTCCAGCTGCTCGGACACCTGAGCAGGTTACCCAGGGGCTTTAGACACCGGGGCCAGCTCCAGCCCAGCCGGTTGCTCCAGCCCAGGATTTTATAGTCCCAGCTTTGGCAGATGATGAGCAACGCAGGTTGGAGAGATTTAGTAGACTTCAGGCCTCCGAATTTTAGTGGTACTGAGGGCGAGGATGCCCAGAGCTTCTTAGACAAGTGTCGGAGGATTCTTCGCACAGCAGGGATATTGGAGGCCAGTGGGGTCCCATTTACTACCTTCCAGTTCTCAAGAGCTGCACTCGCTTGGTGGGAGGACTATGAGAGGCGTAGACCTGTTGATCCAATGCCCCTTACCTGGCGTCAGTTCTCCATTGTTCCTGGAGAAGTATATACCGCAGTCCAACAGGGAGGAGCTGCCCAGGGAGTTCGAGCAGTTGCGTCAGGGGGACATGACTGTGACGCAATATGAGATGAGGTTCTCCGAGTTGGTCCGTCATGTTATTTGGTTAGTTCCCACGTATAGGGAGAGGATCAGGATGTTCGGTGATGGCCTCACTTATCAGCTTCAGATTTTTCTGACCAGGGAGAGCGTATCTGGTGCTTCTTTTGAGGAGGTGGTTGACATTGCTAGAGAGATTGAAACGGTTCGCCGCCAGGAGCGAGTCGAGAGGGAGGCTAAGAGGACTCTAGGATCTGGTAGTTTTGGTGGTGTTCATTCAGGAGGTCTGTCTCAGCACAGCATATGCCGTTCATTTAGGCCTCCTCATCCAGTCTACCCAGCCTACAATGGTACATCATCGTGGAATGGTCCCTGCAGCTCTCATCCGGGTTGTTCCTCATTCAGTGTTCTTCCAGCCCAGTTCATCTCAGCCACCATCAGTTCAGGGTGCCTCGGCACATGGTTCTTCTAGTGCTTATTCTGGTTCTAGGGGTTCCCTTCAGTCCCCACCGTCATTTGCTGAGAGGGGTTGCTTTGAGTGTAGTGATCCGGGTCATATCAAGAGGTTTTGTCCCCGTCTTTCGGGTGGTTCATTCCAGCAAAGGAGCCAACCTTCAGCTTCAGCACCATTTACTTCACCACCCGCCCAGGCAGCTAAGGGTGGGGACCAGTAAGCTAGAGGCCACCCTAGAGGAGGAGGTCGATTAGGTGGAGGTCAGGCTCGATTTTATGCACTTCCAGCCAGACCAGATGCTATGGCCTCAGATGGAGTGATTACAGGTATTATTTCAGTATGTCGCCGAGATGCTTCAGTCTTATTTGATCCAGGTTCCACGTATTCTTATGTTTCATCATACTTTGCTCATTTTCTGGATATGCCTCGTGTGTCCTTAGTTACATTTGCTCATGTGTCGACCTCGGTGGGTGATACTATTATTGTGGACCGTGTGTATCAGTCGTGTGTGATATCTATTGGGGGCTTGGAGACCCGAGTGGATCTGTTATTGCTTAACATGGTTGACTTTGATGTGATATTGGGCATGGGATTGGCTATCTCTGTGTCACGCTGTTCTACATTGTCACGCTAAGACCGTGACCTTAGCGATGCCAGGATTTTCGAGAGTTGAGTGGAGAGGCTCTGTTAAGTATGTGCCTAGTAGGGTGATTTCATACCTGAAGGCCCAGCGTATGGTAGAAAAAGGGTGTTTATCGTATTTGGCTTTTGTGAGGGATGTTAGTGTTGAGACTCCCACTATTGATTCTGTTCCTATGGTCCGTGATTTTTCGGACGTGTTTCCTGCTGACCTGCCAGGCATGCCACCTGATAGGGATATTGATTTTGGTATTGATTTGGTGTCGGGCACTCAACCCATTTTTATTCCACCGTATCGTATGGCACCTACGGAGTTGAAGGAATTGAAAGAGCAGCTTCAGGAACTCCTAGATAAGGGGTTCATTCGTCCTAGTGTGTCGTCTTGGGGTGCACTGGTGCTATTTATAAAGAATAAAGATGGTTACATGAGGATGTGTATTGACTACAGGCAAATGAACAAGGTCACAGTCAAGAATAAGTATCCCTGGGAGCCAGAGTGTTCTCTAAGATTGATTTGAGATCTGGGTATCATCAGCTGAAGATTCGGGATTCCGATATTCCCAAGATAGCTTTCAAGACTTGTTATGGTCACTATGAGTTTATGGTGATGTCTTTTGGGCTGACCAATGCCCCAGCATCGTTCATGGATTTGATGAACGCCGTGTTTCAGCCGTACTTGGATTCTTTTGTTATTGTGTTCATTGATGACATCCTGGTATATTCTTGTAGCCAGGAGGAGAACGCTCCGCATATGGGAGTTCTTTTGCAGAGATTGAGGGAGGATAAGCTTTATGCAAAATTCTCCAAGTGTGAGTTTTGGCTTGGTTCAGTATCTTTCTTGGGGCACGTGATGTCCAGTGAGGGTATTCAGGTTGTTCTGAAGAAGATAAAGGCGGTGCAGAATTGGCCCTGACCTTCCTTAGCTATAGAGATTAGGAGCTTGCATAGTTTGGCGCGATATTACCGTCGCTTTGTGGAGGGGTTTTCTTCTATTGCTTCGCCCTTGACCAGATTGACCCAGAAGAGTGCTCCATTCAGGTGGTCAGACGAGTGTGAGGAGGGCTTTCAGAATCTCAAGACTGCATTAACATCCGCTCCAGTGTTAATATTGCCATCAGTTTCAGGTTCTTATACCGTATATTGTGATGCCTCGAGGATATGCATCAGTTGTGTTTTGATGTCGGAGGGTAGGGTGATTGCCTACGCCTCGCTCCAGTTGAAAACTCATGAGAAGAATTACCCAGTGCATGATCTCGAGCTAGCAACCATTGTTCACGCCTTGAAGATCTGGTGTCATTATTTGTACGGGGTGCATTGTGAGGTTTTTACTGATCACCGTAGTTTGCAGCATCTGTTTAAGCAGAAAGATTTGAATTTGTGTCAGAGGAGATGGTTGGAGTTCCTCAAGGATTATGACATCAGTATTCTATACCATCCGGAGAAGGCTAATGTAGTGGCCAATGCCTTGAGTCACAGAGCAGAGAGTTTGGGGAGTCTAGCATATCTTCTAGCAGCAGAGAGACAATTAGCACTTGATATTCAGGCCTTAGCAGGACAGTTGGTGAGATTGGATCTATCAGATCCCCGTCGGGTATTAGCTCATGTAGCTTCCAGGTCATCTCTTATGACTGGATCAGAGAGCGCCAGTATGATGGCCCATACTTTCTCGTTCTTCAAGACAACGTCCGACGAGGTGATGCCAGGATGTAGTTATTGGAGATGATGGGGTCATGAGGATGCAGGGTCGGATTTGTGTGCCCAATGTGGATGGGCTTCGAGAGTTGATTCTAGATGAGGCCCATAGCTCGCGGTATTCCATCCATCCGGGTGCCGCGAAGATGTATCAGGATCTAAGACAACATTATTGGTGGAGACGGATGAAGAAGGATATTTTTGGGTTTGTAGATCGGTGTCTCAACTGCCAGCAGGTCAAGTATGAACACCAGAGACCAGGTGGGTTGCATCAGAGGTTGGATATTCCGGAGTGGAAGTGGGAGCGGATCACCATGGACTTTGTAGTTGGGCTCCCCCGGACTTCGAGGAGGTTCGATGCCATATAGGTCACTGTAGATTGGTTGATCAAGTTCACGCACTTCATTCCTGTTGGTACTACTTATTCTTCAGAGCGGTTAGCTGAGATTTATATCAAGGAGATTGTCCGGTTGCATGGTGTTCCAGTTTCTATCATTTCTGACAGAGGTACTCAGTTCACATCTCAGTTTTGGAGGGCCGTGCAGAGAGAGTTGGGTACTCAGGTCGAGTTGAGCTCAACATTGTATCCTCAGACGGACGGGCAATCAGAGCGCACTATTCAGATTCTGGAGGACATGTTGCGTGCTTGTGTCATTGATTTCGGGGGTTCATGTGACCAGTTTCTGCCACTCGCGGAGTTTTCCTATAATAATAGCTATCAGTCGAGTATCCAGATGGCTCCGTACGAGGCTTGATATGGTAGGAGGTGTAGATCTCCGATTGGTTGGTTCGGGCCGGGTGAGGCTAGGCTATTGGGCAGAGACTTGGTACAAGATGCGTTGGATAAGGTGAAGTTGATTTAAGAGCGGCTTCGCACGATGCAGTCTAGGAAGAAGAGTTATGCGGACCGGAAGGTCCGGGATGTGTCTTTCATGGTTGGGGAGAAGGTGCTACTGAAGGTGTCACCCATGAAGGGTGTTATGCGGTTCAGGAAGAGGGGAAAGTTGATCCCCCGCTTCATTGGGCCTTTTGAGGCGCTTAGAGGCTTGGATATGTGGCTTATAGACTTGTTTTGCCACCCAGCTTATTAGTGTTCATCCGGTGTTTCATGTTTCCATGATTCGGAAGTATGTTGGTGACCCGTCTCATATCTTGGATTTCATCTCGGTTCGTCTTGAGGGTGATATGTCATATGAGGTTGAGCTGGTGGCTATTTTGGGTCATCATGTCAGAAGGTTGAGGTCTAAGGATATATCTTCAGTAAAGGTGCAATGGAGATGGCAGCCGGGGGAGGAGGCCACCTGGGAGACTGAGCGGGAGATGCGGAGCAGATATCCTCACTTATTTGAGACTCCAGATATATTTCTAGACCCGTTCGAGGACGAACATTTGTTTAAGAGGGGGAGAATGTAACGATCCGATCAGTCGTTCCGTAAGATTAGCCCTGTTTCCCCTGTTACTGCTTGGTCATGTATTGCTTAGCCTATTTTCGATGTGTTGGATCGGTTGGTTCGGGTCCGGAGTGATCGTGGTGAGAAATGAGACACTAAGTCTCTTAAGTTGGCCTTATGGTTGGAAAAGTCAACCAGAAGTTGACTATTAGGCTAACGACCTCCGAATGCGGATTTTAGGGCTCAGATAGCTTCGTTAGGTGATTTGGGACTTAGGAGTGTGTTCGGAATGTGGTTTAAAGGTACGGAGTAGAATTAGGCTTTAATTGGCGAAACTGAGTTTTTGGCAATTTCTGGTCGGTAGTGAAAAATTAGCTATCGGGGTCGGAATGGAATTCCGAAAGTTGGAGCAGGTCTATAATGCCTTCGTGAATTTTCTTATATTTCACCATTTCTATACGGGTTTGGAGCTTTTTGAGGGATTTTGAAGAGGTATTCGAGGGAAACACATTAAGGTAACATTTTTCAACCTAATACTCGATTTTATGTTGGTATTTGACTGATTAATCATGAAATTAGTGGGATTTAATGGTGTAATTTGAAGGATTAGGGTTTGAGGTTCTAGACTTTGAATTGAGGATTTGAGGGGCCATTTGCTGTCGGATTTTGGTGTAGTTGGTATGTATGAACTCATGAGAGTGTAAGCATTCCAGTTTTATAATTTTTATCGAATTTCGAGATGTGGGCCAGGGGGTTGGGTTTGGCCAATTTTGGGATTTTTGGTTGAATTTGATAATTTTCGAGTGGGATTCGTTCCTTAGCATATATTAATTATGTAAATCTGTTTTTGGTATATTTGGAGCAATCAGAGGCCGAGTCTAGAGGCAAAGGCATTGAGGGCTAGGATTTTAGCCGGTTTTGAGCTAAGTAACGTTTCCAAACTTGGTTCTGAGGGTTTGAAACCCCAAACTATATGCTATATGATTATAATTAAGGTGACTCACATGCCAAGTGACGGGTGTGCGGGCGTACACCGAGTGATTTGTGTCCTGGACATCCCATGGCACTGTCTGGTAGTTATTTCGGATTGATATTCGCACTTTTATTGATGTGGTTAATGTGAACATGCTAGAAATCATGCTAAGTCAAATGCTAGGGTTTCACACTGAAAATGCTGAGACCCGAGTGGTCGTATATTGCTATCTCCTTATGTGTTTATTTGATTTTGTATAATCAGTCCTGTCATAGCATATCATTTCATGCCTCAATCTCGCTAATTATTGATTTTATATATTTATCATTGTTTCGGGATAGTTCATGCATCTGTGAGCCTATGTGAGCGAGACTAGAGAGTAATGACTGAGTGAGGCCGAGAGCCTGTTATTGAGACAGTTATGAGATCGGACTGCGCACCGCAACGATACTCTGATCATGCCTTAATTGGCTTGATATAGCGCTTGGGCCAATAGGAGCTCCTCCAGAGTCTTTACACCCCCAGTGAGCGCATTGATATTGAGGGATGGATCTTCCCTGGACATGGATCTTGTCCAAAGTTGATGATATGTGAGGGATGGATCGTCCCTGGACATGGATCTTGTCCGAGTGTTGTATCCCGGAGATGGATCTTCTCCGTGGGGGCTGGATTGGCCTTTTCCTCAGTACTGAGTGACTACGGTCACCAGTGTTTATGCATATTCCGGGATGGATTTTCCCTGGGCCTGAGAGCCATATACAGTACTAAGTGGACTTTTGTGTGAGAGTTGTGAGCACTATGTGCATTCCCACATTGTTGATACATTGGCATGTAGTGTACTGAGATATACCTGCGTTACTTATCATATCGGTCATATTCTGTTTCATTATCCATTGAAACTTTGAGCATGCCTAAATTTTGTGTACTGTTTTCATTACAATTATTGAGGTTTAGTCTGTCACCACCTCTCAGCTCGTAGTTTAGGTTCGTTACTTCTGAGTTGGTGTACTCACGTTACCCCCTGCACCTTGTGTGTAGATCTAGGTACATCGGGACCCGGTAGTGATTGCTGAGCTGCAGCCAGGGTTCCTTGGGAGGCATCGAGGTAGCAGTTGGCGATCGCAGCCTCGATTATCTCCTTCTCTATCAACCTTTCATATTAAATTATATCAGACAACTCTGTGTCGGCTCTGTAATTTGATATTTTGATGTTGTAACTCATGACTCGATGACACTAGATATGGGTTCGGGTTTTCTCTTACTTATGTTTTCAATGAGGATTAAACTCTTAAATGCTTTATAAATATGAGAATTTTTCTGCAAATATAATGGATTTTCTGAAATTATCTGGTAACAAATGAAATGTGTGGCTTTCCTGATTTCACAATAATTGCCATCACGACCGGGTATTTGGGGTCATGACATATAAGAAGTTTGGAGATGATCCAAAAATGAAAGTTGTAGCCCTTTGTGTCTAATAGTGAATCAAGGATATACATAATTTGTTGTAGGGGAGGGTGGTACAGACCACCTCAAACCTCCATGATTATAAGTACTTGGAACATTAGAGGGCTTAACATGCCCTTTAAACAGAAGGGAATGACTCTCTTTCTGAAGAAGTACAGAATAGAAGTTATGGGAATAGTTGAGACAAGAGTAAAAGTAAATAAAGCTAGGAGGATCACAAAAAATTTAGCTAAGGACTGGCAAGCCAAATACAACTATGATCATGCTTATAGTGGTCGTATTTGGAGATTGCCAGCATCAGTCTAAGTAGCTTAAGTTTTTGAAGAAAAAGGTAGAGAAGGACTACTATGGAAACCTTATATAAAGCTTCACATATTAGAGGTTAATGCTTAGTTCCTCCATTGTTAAGTGGAGGACTCAAATTGTCAAATAAGGTTGCTTCTCACTGTGATTTATGCAAGTAATGACTTGATGCAGAGACAACAACTATGGGATAAGCTTGCTTCTATAGGAGCTCATATTACAACTGAATGGCTTGTATGTGGTGATTTTAACAATGTGATTCATACAGAGGATAGGATTGGGCCCCTATAACACAGGCAGAGACCCAGAGCTTCAAGGAACTATTGGATCGACTGCAATTTAATCCCGTAAAGAGCACAGGATGGTATTACACATGGTGTAACAAAAGAGGTGACAATGCAAGAGTATACATCAAGATTGACTGGGCATTTGAAAATTATAATTGGCTGATGAACTATGGCCATATAGAAGCAGAGTATTTGAATCCTGGAGTTTTAGTCCATTCACCTGCCTTGCTCAAATGTAACTTTTCAATACACCAACAAAACTTGAATCCTATACCCTTTAAGCTATATCAAACAGTATTACACCACCCAAATTTTGCAGGGATTGTGAAAGAAATGTGGGTACAGGATTATAGAGATGCAGGGATGTTCAGAACATGGCAGAAACTTAAGAGGCTAAAGGAGGTACTGAGGGAGTTAATTACTTACATGGCCTCTTATCAACAAAAGCTTAATCAAGCCAAGAAGAAATTGGAATTAGCACAATACAATATCTCCCTACAACCATTATGCCAGATCTATATAGAACCAGAGAAAGAAGCATAAATAGAAGTGGAAAGGTGGAGCAATATGGAGGAACATGTTCTAAGGCAGAAATCACGAGCCACATGGATACAATATGGAGATGCTAATACAAAATATTTCCATACTCAGTGGAATATACGCACTAGCGCTAATACAATTAACTCTATACATAATGATGCAGGAATCAAGATCACAGAACCAAAGCATGTAGAGGACCAACTCCTCTTTTTCTTCAAGAAGCTGATGGGAGAGTCATCACACATTCTCCCCTGCCCAATTTTTGAGGTGATTAAGAAAGGGTCCTTCCTGACAAGACTACAACAACTTGAGTTGATCAAGGAAGTCACAGCAGAGGAATTTTTTTATTCTGTTAAAAGCATGCCAGCTGACAAAGTACTAGGTGTTGATGGATTTCCAATTGAATTCTTCATACAACACTGGGAGGAGGTAAAAGGTGATGTGCTTGCTGATGTACTAGATATCTTCCAAACGGGAAAAATGAACAAGGCCATCAATTGAACTGCTATCACTCTAGTTCGAAAAGTCCCCAACCCCACTCGGGTTAAGGACTATAGGCCTATAGCATGCTGCACAAACATGTACAAGATCATTAGTAAAGTGATCACTAGGAGACTTAAGAGAGTGATAGGTCATCTGGTTGGAGTATCTCAATCAGCTTTCATTAAAGGAAGGAGAATCACTGATAATATATTGTTCACTCGTGAACTATTCAAAGGCTATAACAAGAAGGGAATTTCAGAAAGGTGTGTACTTAAGGTTGGCCTTAGGAAGGCCTATGACACATTGGATTTGTATTTTCTGAAAAGACTTCTGATTGAACTGGGATTCCCGCATAACTTTATTGAGGGGATAATGGAATATATAACAATTGTCACTTCCTTAACATTGAATGGCGGGCTTAATAATCCCTTCAAAGTCCAAATAGGAATAAGGCAAGGTGACCCTATGTCACCTTACCTGTTTGTGCTTTCTATGGAATATCTACATAGGGAATTTGATTAGTTTGCTTTGAACAAGGAGTTTCACTTCCACCCTAGATGCAAAAAGTTAGGAGTGATCCATGTGTGTTTTGTTGATGATATGTTGATGTTTTGTAGAGCAGACCTCCCTTCTATTAGGTTGCTTCATCAGGATTTTATGAAATTATCAAAGGCCTCAGGATTACAGGCAAATGCAGATAAGAGCTCTATTTACCTTGTTGGCATTTCTGCAAATTTGAAGAAAGACATCTTGCAAGAGTTGGGATATAATAAGGGCACATTTCCATTCAAATATATGGGTACTCCACTAGCATCAAGGAAATTGTCAATTAACAAATGTTGGCCACTGGTAGAAAAGTTCACTGCAAGGATAAGTTGTTGGACATCAAAGCTACTATCAAACTCAGGAAGATTGCAGCTCATAAAATTAGTGATCTTTGGGGTACAATCATATTGGGCACAAATATTTCTATTGCCAAAGAAGGTTTTGAAAATGATTGAAGCCACATGCAGGACATTCCTATGGACAGGAAAAGCAAATATCTCTAGGAAAGCATTAGTGTCTTGGGAGAGGATATGCTTGCCACAATCAACCGGAGGAATAAATGTTATAAACCTGTACAACTGGAATAAAGCAGCAGTGGCAAAACACTTATGCGTTATCATCAAGAAGAAGTATTTCCTTTGGATCGGGTGGATCTATGCTTACTACATCAAGAACCAGACTGTCAATATTATGTTTATACCCAAGAATGCAGCCTGGATAGTGAGGAAAATTCTTGAGCTCAGGAAGCTTATCCTTGATCTACCTACCATGCAAGGTGACCTGACTTCAAGACTGATGAAATTGCATACTGATGGAAGATTCAGCATCAAAAAGTTATATGAGATATAGATTCCTCAAATCCAAAAGGTGCACTGGAAGAGTTTAATCATACAACCACATATACATACTAGACACAAATTCAACTTATGGCCAGCTGTACAGGGTAGACTACCTACTTTTGAGAGGCTACAGAAAATTGGTATTCAACTTCCTCAAGCTTGTGTATTCTGTGGCCTGGATGATGAACACTTTGAACACTTATTCTTTGGTTGTAATTACACGAAGAATATCTGGAAAAGGCTACTGAATTGGCTTGGTTGTCCAAGGCAGATAAATACATGGCAGGAAGAGGTGAATTGGGTGACAACCTGTGCTAGGAAAAAGAAAGTATTTGGGACAATTGTCTTAGTTGTCTTTGGGATGATGGTATATCTCATATAGCGAGATAGGAACAAGATCAGATTTCAGAGTGGCAGCTCATCCCCATATAGAATGTGTAGAGAAATTGCAAGCCATATACATACCAGAGGCAACTCATACCTCAGCTGGCAGAAGCATGTGGAGGCATTGAACTGGTTTTCTTAGACAAGTTTAGCTTATATGTTCTGTCAAATGTAATGTCTATTTGTCTATGGTGCATATTGTATAGGCATTAGGATGTGTTTAGGTTATAGTTGAATCAAAACCTTGTATAGGTTATAGTAGAGCTCAGCAATTCCTGTATTGTATTGAACTTTTTGGTTAAATAGAATGAAATTTTACCGAAAAAAATGTTTGTTTCCCATTTAATATTGCATGACAAGAATTAAGATAATAAAAATTAATTATCGATATACCAAGGCTAATTCTATGAAATGTGGTCTTACTAACTTTTTCCTCTTTTGGTATTACTTGTCTTTTTTTTATCCAACAAAGGTACCATTTGTAGTAATTCATATTTGAGGTTAGGAACCATGCAGGTTACATAGGTTATGTACCTACTCCTATTTCCTAAGCTCAGTTTCCCCTCATAAAGTTTGTTGTTATCATTGTAACATCCATCATTATCCATGCAGTTGGATCAAGTTCTCGACAACAACGGATGAAGAAAGGTCCAAATAGGACCACAATAGCTATAACAGGAGTTTTTACAGCTCCAAGTTAAAATCCCTAATGGCATATACAGAGAAATTGTTCAGGTCTACCTACCAAAGCTGCTTTATGCAATTGAAAAGAAAAGAACGAACATATGAGTTATTACGCACACTCGCAATTATTTTTTCTCGTTATACAGAAAATAAGCAGATTTCTTGACAAAAATGTTTTAAAAGTTAAGTACATCAAATTAAATTAAAGAAAATTTTACCTCATATAGCAAATCTTTACATCCTATTTATTATAAATAAAATTATTTTAAAATATTATTTTCTATAGCTACTTTTTTATTTTTATAGCAAAATCTGTATTTATGATCACTTCCTACAGTTAAGCCATTAAATATGCTGTCTAATATTTTTCTCTCTCATTCTTTCATTTTATTCTCTCCCAAAATCACTGCATAGTATCTTATTTCTCTCTACACGAGCTCCCTCTCACAACGCCATTGTTGAACCACGATTCTCCTTTATTTGCAGGTTCTCTCTCTAGATTATTCTCAAACCTTAGAGTAGATTTGCTGGATTTCATCTCTATTAATATGAGTTTCAAAATGTCTTAATCAAAGTTTCTGATATGAGTTATATCTTTTCCCAAAGTGGAGCGGACATGGTCTATTCATAGCTGAATTGATTTTGAATGTTGACATGGAAGAGGAAAGGACGGAGGAGAGGATGGCAGCCGCTAATGAGATTTGGATTAGGTTTGGTATTTTTATTGTTACAGTGGTTTTGCTGAATTGATTTTGAATGTTGACATGGAAGAGGAAAGGATAGAGGAGAGGGTGGCAGCGGCTAATGAGATTAGGATTAGGTTTGAGATTTTTAGTTTGTACAGTGGTTTTCTCTTCTTGTCTTTAGATGTATTTATATGTATTCAATAAGGCATACATATTTATACACTGGTTTTCTCTTCTTGAATTTAGATGTATTTATATGTATTCGATAAGGCATACACTGATTTTTATTTTCTACAATGATTTTTGACTGTTGTAGATGTATCAATATGTATTTGAGTTCATACACCAACATTTTTAAATACATTGTTAGTTCAATCATTTTGATATTATTCATCTGTATTTTCAACCTAACAGTATTCATTTGTATTTAAAACAACAATACAATGAATACAGTAAAATACTCTCAAACAAATAGAAAATCAATGAATACAACCAATGAAATATACTCAATAAAGAAGTAATACCATGTATTAGGAATAAATAAAATATTGTGAATACAAAAATAAGCTTGAATACATCGAGCAATGTCAGGAAAAAAACTCGAGTTGTATCAGAAAAAAAAAGAGGGACTGAAACTCTGAAGAATGCTCTATTTATTTGTGTTTACCATCTGATAAATCTTCTCATTAATTATGTTGATAATGTTGTGTGTTATAATTGATTTAGGTGAGTTATATTAGGAGTATATCCAATTAAATTAGCATCTTTCCGTTATTAAACAACTGAAGAGACCTATTATTACATTGTATTTATGAATACATGTGAATACAACGACTGACAGCTAGACTGCCTGTTTTTAAAATGATTATTAATGAATACAGTAGCTCGAATACATCGAATACATTACCACAACGGCTGAAAGGTAGCTACGGAAAGTAATCATGTATACGGTAGCTATACAAAGTTAATAGCCACTAAACCATGAGTCGCTAGGTCAGTGAGTAACAACACTTAACCACAACTATTTTTTGTCACGACCCCAAAACTACCCTAGCCATGATGGCACCTATCGTGATACTGATACTAAACCAGCAAAATCATTTTCCAAAAACCTAAAGAACTTTTCATTTATATCATTTCTAATCCAATAATTTATAAAAGTTTCATTTAAGCATTTTTAGACAGACTAAGATATGCTGAATGATAGATACAACCCAAAATTCTGAAGTCACTCGTCACGAGCATCTAAAGAAAATGTACAAGTCTAACACAGTATCTCTGATACAAGATAAGTCTAGGAGATGCAACTACTACAGAAGTAAGAAGGAGAAAGCAGGCTGTGGACGCATGTAGCTACCTCACAAAATCTCCGAGAGTCCCTGAGACAGGTAAACAACTCACTCCGCTTGAGCACCTGGATCTGCACACAAGGTGCAGGGAGTAATGTGAGTACGCCAACTCAGTAGTAATGAGAGTAAATAAGGTCTGAGAAATACAAATACATAAAAATAATTCATCAATCCACAACAATTACCATTCTTCTTTTAAAATCGTAGATACAACAATTCATAACGCTTAAAGCCGATTTCAGTAAAAATACTTTGAAGTTGTACTATTCAACAGTTTCCATATAAATTCAAGGAGAATTTAGTGTAAAAATGACAGAAATCATCAATATCCTCTCGGGCCAAAAACATATTTCATAAATCGCCCCTCATGCTTAACATCACTCGGAATCAATCACTCAGCATGCCTCACAATCACTCGGAATCAGCCCCTCGGACTTAACATCACTCGCAATCAGTCACTCATGCCTCCCAATCACTCATCACTCAGCACTTGGCACTCACACTCAGTAGGGGGCTCCTACAGCCCAAGCGCTATAACAAGCCATCTCGTGGCATAATCACTCAGGCTCTTGGCCTCTAATATATCATAAACAGTGTAACATGCTGCGGCGCGCAGCCCGATCCCATAATATCCTCACAACACAAGCCCTCGGACTCACTCAGTCAGAAACCCCTCAAAAGCCACTCGGGCTATCAGTAAAAACAGGGAACTCGTCCCAAAACATCTTTCATATGCATCAAAGTGGAGTAATGAAACTCAATTAAACAATAATCAGGTAAAATCATGATTGAGCATAACTTTCGAATCAAAACAGTAAGGAAATAGTAGTAAAAATCCCCTAAGGGGTACAAACACTTGGTGCGAGGCCCAAATACGGCATTCAAACCAAAACATAGTAATATTCCTTAAAACATAAAGTATCATATGATTTGAAATCAAATATGCAACTTATAGTTGCTACGGGACGGACCAAGTCACAATCCCCCACGGTGTACGCCACACACTCATCATCTAGCATGTGCGCTACTCCAAAATAGTGATATAATGCGAAGTCCGGGGTTTCATACTCTCAGGACAAGATTTACAATCATTACTTACCTCAAACCGGATGAAAAATCTACTTCGTGATTCCCTTGCCACTTGACTCGACCTCAACACGCCTAAAATCTATTCAAAAACATATTGATATCATCAAAATATGCCAAAGGAAAAAAGCCCACTCGAAAATAATCAATTTACATAAAAAATTCGGAATTGGCCAAACCCGACCCCCGCGCCCACAACTCGAATTCTGATAAAAATCACAACACTAGAACCCTTATCCTCTCACGAGTCTATACATACCAAATCATCAAAATCGGACCTCAAATGGCCCCTCAAATCCCCAATTTAAACTCCAATTTCAAGCCCTAAACCCCCAATTTTAATCACTAATTTTCATAAATTTCATGTTTAATCAGTCAAATATCACCATAGAATTGAGTTTTAGGTCCAAGAATCATACCTCCACGAAATTCCCTTGAATTCTCTCTTCAAATTGCTCCCACAAGCTCCAACCCGCATGAAAAATTGATGAAATAAGCCAAAAATTCGCAAAGGAATCTATTTATATGATCTTCCCAGCGATTGCCGCATTTGCGGCCTCTTTGTCGCACCTGCGGTCCTAGGTGCGCATCTGCGGCTCCTATTAATTTTCCATTTTCTACCCCTGCGTCCAAACAGCTGCACATGCGGGCTCGCAGGTGCGGTAACATCTCCGCATATGCGATGAACCTCAACTAGCCCAGACGTCGCACCTGCGACGACTAATCCGCACCTGCGGTGACTGCACCTGCGGCCACCCGTCCGCATCTGCGGAATCACAGAACAGAATCACACCAGCACACTCTAATGCCAAAAACTCATCCGTGAACCATCTGAACTCATCCCGAGGACCTCGGGACCTCAACCAATGGCACCCTTAAGTCAGATATGATCACTCGAACTTAGTCGAACCCTCGGAACATCCAAAACAACATCAAAACACCAAATAGATCCATAATTCAAGCCTAAGGATTTCTAAACTTCTGAAATTCGCCAACGATGTCGAAACCACTCAAACCCCGTCCGAATAACCTGAAATTTTGCACACATCCCAAATGTCCATACGAACCTATCCCAACTTCTGGAATTCCATTCCGATCCCGATAGCTAATTTTCCACTGCCGACCGAAAATCGCCAAAAATCTAATTTCGCCAATTCAAGCCTAAATCTACTTCGGACCTCCGAATGACATTCCACACTCCTAATTCCCAAATCACCTAATGAAGCTATCTGAGCCACATTAGTATAAGTCAACTTCCGATTGACTCTTCCAACTAATTCACCAACTTAAGAGACTAAGTGTCTCATTCCTCTCCACAACCACTCCGAACCCGAACCAATCAACCCAACGCAATATAAAAGAGTTGAACCATACAAGAATGAAGCAGAAATGGAGAAACGGGGCTGAACTCTTGGAACGACCGGCCGGATCGTTACTTTATTGAGTACAAGTCAGAAAATATACTAGTATATATATTAAACCAAAAATATTATAAGAATGCCCTTTCAGAAATAATAGACAATAATTAGTCTCATCATGTTTTTTCATGTAATATAATTCAATTGACAATTCGGTAATAAGCTCGGTAAATATTGTATAATATCGATATTCGTGTTTGGGAGGTTTCAATGAATGGATCATGTAATCGGTATAACTGTAGACTTCTTCGCGAGAAGTCAAATATAACGGTAGTCCCTACTCGAGGGAAATCAGTAACGGTATGCTAGTTCTACCTTCCCGCTAGCGAGGGCTATAACGGTAATCGGTAATTACAAGGTGCACCGGTCTAACGAACTTGTCGTTAGCTACGGGATCCTTCAAAGTCTACTCCGATTTATATTTATCTCTGTAATCCGTCGTATGAAAATATTTTAAAACAATATAGGGCATTTCGATTTTTATCAAATCATAAAATTTCATTTTAATAACGGTAAATCTTATCTCAAGTAACGGTAAAACATATTCAGTAACAATGAGAATATTCAAAATAATGGTAATTATCTCAAATAAATATAGTTATATCATATCAAGTAAAGGACTCATCCCACATGCAAATTCAAAACAGTCGGTAACATGTTCATATTAAAATTATATGTAAATCATGCTAGTTGTAGAAACCCAAATTGCGGTAAGGTTACTACTCATCTCTTGATGCCAACTGGTAAGAACTCGACTTTTTATCGATCCAAATGCTCAATTTGTGTGCAATCTGTAAATCAATATAAGTCTAGTGTTACCACTCTTGATCTCTATAATCTATTTCACTTTTAGTAAAAAAAAAATTCCCCGGTTATAACTAACATCTTGGTTCCATTTTATGGCATCCATTAGACTATGTATCATCCTTTTAAAAAAAGGAAAATAACTCTTTATCGCTAATTTACTCTTCCAAAATTAAAAAATTTTGTACTACTCATTTACTAAATCATATAGGGAATTCGCAGAATTAGTAATAATAAGTTTACATCTTGTGTCCTCTTAATAACTTGTTAAAAATACAACAAAATTGATTAAGTTCTTTGTTGCTATATCTATAAGATTCTAAATAATAATCTGTTCTTTTTTCCCCAACTAATCCATCAAATATAAAAATTTGATTTCTTATTCATGAACATTCTCGCATCCAAATCAATTGGAACTCATTGAGTTACTAGTATCACTATTTAACTGAAACCATGATAAATCAAAGGCACCCATATCAATAAAATAATAAGATATACCTTGACTTTTAGAATAACAATAGTTGAGAATAATAATATTGAAGCACCGAGTCGTTAGCAGTTATGGAACTCTGCTTGACTTCCCCCTACTTTGGAACCAGAAGCTCTCGTCGCTTTTTCCTCTATGATTTTTTTTATGCTTTAGCTTCTATTTCTTTTTAGCCGCAGCTTCGCTGCCTTCCCCTTTTTCTCTTTTCCCTTCCTCCTTTTCCCTTTTCCCTTTCTTTGTTTTTTTCTTTTATCCGGAGAATGGGCTTCGGTCCTTTTTGTTTCAATCCTAATCTCTTTTTTTCTTTTTTCATTTTTTTGGTTTTATTAGTTAGTTCCTTTTTTTTTACTTAAATTATTGACTAAATATTCAATATGTCCTCATTTAAAAAATTGAAGTATTACACATAGACAATTACCTCTATAGGGACTTCGAGAAATTAGCTTTTAAATCTAATGAAGAGGATTTAATAAGAAGTTAAAAACCATTACGCGCATTTAATTATGTAGTTATTCAAGCTTTGATATGATCAGTTCATCCATTAGCCTTGCAAAGTTCATATTGTATACCGTGAGACCTCTTTATAACAACATTCTTATATAACAGTCATTCATTATAAATGTCAAGTTTTTCTTAAAATCGATTTTTTAAGTTATATTTTACCTTTCTATAACTGCTTTTTACCTATAACAACAACAACCATGCATATTTATAGTAGAACGCTCTTTATAAAATTATCCCTCTATAACAACTATATAGAATCTTTAAGAATACTAATAACAATTCTAAAGAGATGGATAACAATCTTTTCCACTGAACAAAGTTTCTATTTTGCATAAGACACAAGATTTAAAGATTCGCGCATGATATATTTTTTATTGGATACTTTTTCATTGAAAATTTAGACTCAAAACCTCGTTAATTCAAGCATTATATCTGTAGTAAGAGAATGAAATCTATGAAACAACTACAACTACAAAGTTCTTCCATCAATCTTGAAAGAATTTATTTTTCTAGTAGCTTTAAATGGTGTACCTTAGAGCTTAAATCTTTGTACATTTAGTTAATTAATTTATTAATAATGCATTAGCTTTCTTCAATATATACCTAGTGAAATAGGCATATCTTATGTGATTTTAAATTTGAAGATTTTTCTTATCTTTTAACATTAAAAAAGAAAAATAATTAATTTTTGGATAAGTTTTATCTATAACAGCCAAAAGATATTTAAGCGTCAAATATTGTTATAAGTGTATAACAAGCATTATTTATAAAAGCTAAAAAATCTCGGATCAAACGATACTGCTATAGAAAAGTTTGACTGTATATGAAAATAAGTACAGCGGATATAAAACATTGGATACCCAAAGAAATTTAATTACAAGAAGCATGCCTAATTTTGGTTGGAGACGACAATTTTAATTATACATCACCACATTTTGATTGGTCACAAAACTTAACATGTCACTATTTATTTATGATCATATTTGAGTGAGGTCAGAATCTAAAATGTCACTATCTAAGTATTTATGATCATATTTGACTGATATAAGAATTTAAAATGTCTCTATCATTATCTATCGAGGAGAAATCTGCCACCAAACCACTTATTTAGGTATAAAACACTACATTTCTTTAATTCTTTTCCTAAAAAATAACACAAGGGCATATATCGTACGACCTCTATATCCAGAGCAGATAATATAGTAGAACTGCTAAGTTGCAGATGGAGACTTTAATTTCTTAATTACACTGGTGATGATAGCTTTAATTTGCCGACAGAGACCTCCTTAATAATTATATTTGCGATAGCTTTTGCAAATAGAGATCTCCTTATGTCATATTTACTGCAACCTAGTCCCTAGGTATTGCTTTTGATATTAACTTTCAAACCCCAAATTAAAGAAGAATTGAAAAGTCACTATTACACTGATGGCATTAAGAGCTAAATCTGGACTCATGTATGGAGAAAGTCGTTCATACTCATACAAAATATACAATACCAAACTAATAAAATCCACAAATTATAGGATTAATAGGTAATTAATCGTGAAATATAGTTGTATCTTGCGATCAAAAATTGTTTGGAGGAACAAATCTAATTGAATCTTTCAATTAACAAATAAGTTGGAAATTAGGTGGCTTTTGCAGAAACGCAAACCAAGAATACATACATAAAATGTTAAAAAGATCACCAAGTATGCTGAACAAACGAAAGTTTGGATATTTGATGTTTAAAATTGAATCACACATTTCAATCAAAGACTTTTGAGTTTTGAGGTTATAAATAATAGCCTTCTAATAATTTAATAATTTATACGCGATATGATTATATTATTTGCGTTACGGGATCACACAGTGAATCAACTGTGGGATTGATGATATCCTTAATATTCCCAACGTGCAAAGTATGTCCCACTTCCATGCAATATTCAAAATTTTCACGTCCAGGAAAGAGCTTCATGCATACAATACATATGCAGCATGCATAACTTACAACACAATGTGATAAGAGTTTAATCATAGAGGGTAATTACCTTACTTACTAAATCTCATATTTTTGAAAATTACCTACAAATATCTTTTTATTAAGAGAAGAGTAGTTTAGTGTATAGTATAGAATATTAAAAAGGGGTATTTTTGTCATTTCACATGCTGTCTCCACTAACCACCGTGAAGGTGGTTATATTAGTTAAATACAGTACATCTCAATTAGTTAATACAGAGTTTCATTTCTTCTCTTTCTTCTCTCTACTTTCTCTCTCTACAATATCGCTTGATCCTTCAATTATTCATTTGCATGTGTATGAATTCGAGTTCATGATATTAGATCTCGGATTCTATCATGGTACCAGAGCGATCGATCTAGATTTAGGACAAAATTCTTCAAAATTCCAGTAGGAAGCCATTGCTGAAGCTGCTCCTATAGCAGAACCAGAGATTGAAATTTCTCGAATTGATCACGATCATCCTTTGTACTTGAGAGAATCGGACACGCCTGGTGTAGCGTTAATCGACATAAAACTCACAGGTCCAGAGAATTATAGTCTGTGGAGTGGAGCTATGCGAACGACACTGTTAGTGAAAAACAAATTAAGTTTCATAGAAGGAACCTGTGTAAAAAGCTCATTCAAAGGTGAATTGGCAAATCAATGGGAGAGATGCAATGATGTAGTACTGTCGTGGATTGGGAAAACAGTGGCGGTGGAATTGCAACCTAGTATCATTTATGCATCAAATGCATCGAAAGTTTGGAGAGAATTTAAGGAACGATTTGATAAATCGAATCTAACTCAGACTTATCGATTGTGGAAGACGATAGGGTCGTTAACTCAGGGTACTGATTCAGTCACTGTTTATTACTCAAAAATGAAAGATCTATGGGATGAAATGGATTTGTTGGTGGTAGGACCTGGATGTTGATTGTGAGGAGACGAGCCCTTTTATTGAACAATTTAGAAATCTAAGACTTTTACAGTTTTTATTTAGTCTAAATGAAAGCTATAACCATGTGAGAAGTCAGGTGTTACTAAAACACTTGTTTTGATAGTTAATCAGGCATATGCCTTGGTTATACAAGAAGAGAGTCAAAGAACTCTCGGAGTGGGGGAGTCTAATAACGATGTTTTGACTATGCTAGCTGGAAAGAATCAGACCTTCAATCAGGGATTTAAGGCAAAAAGGCCAGGCTTGATTTGTGAATTATGTGGGTATAAGGGTTACTTGAAGGAGAATTATTACAAAATTATAGGATATCCTTCGGATTTCAAGAGTAAGAAGAAAACACCAATACAAGGAGTCAAGTCTTATGCTAATGCTGCTACAGCAAAGAAAGGGAATGCATCAAGCACACAGTTCACACAAGGGAATTTCTTTACAGAGGATCAATACAAGTAGCTGTTGGACCTTCTGAACAAACAAGACACATGTGATTGTCACTCACTTATGACAGGTATAAATGCATTATTATCAAATGCTTTTGACTGTGAATAGATATTAGATTCAGGAGCCTCACATCATATTACCTTTCATAAGGAGATTATGCATGATGTTAAGGATTGTAATGCACACAATGATAGTGGAGTGCAAGTATCAACAGGGAATAAGTGCCAAATAACTCATACAGGAAATGTCTCTATATGGGATAACCAAGTTTTGAAAGATGTTTTACATGTTCCTGACTTTAAGTTCAACTTATTATCAGTTTCAAAATTGACCAAGGAACTATGTTGTATTGCAATGTTCTTCCTTGACTTCTGTGTGTTGCAGGGTCTTTACAATGGGAAGGTGATGAGGATTGGTAAGGAATCGTGTGGATTATATCTTTTGCAGAGGAGATCCATGCCTACAACAGCAATGGTTACCAATGGTGCATATAACTCAGTTCTTTGGCACATAAGACTAGGACATCCTTCAATAAATGCAATGCACCATATTCAACAGTTGAAACACTTAGTGAACAACAGAGTACAACACATCTGTGATATATGCCCCTTAGCTAAGCAAAGCGGGCTAAAATTTCCATCCAGTAGTAATAATACTGTTAGTATTTTCCAGCTTGTTCATGTAGATGTATGGGGACCTCATAGAATACCTACTCATGACAGGAAGCACTACTTTGTTATAGTGGTATATGATTACAGTAGATTTACTTGGATATGTTTGTTGCAATCAAAGAATGAAGTAATAGTTGTCTTGAAGAATTTCTTTTCAATGGTCAAAAATCAGTTTGGAGTGACTCTTAAGACATTGAGATCTGATAATGGCACTGAATTCTTCAACTCTAATTGATGAATTATTTTCTTCATTGGGAATTGTTCATCAGAGTACTTTTCCTTACACACCTCAACAGAATAGGGTGGTAGAGAGAAAACATAGACACATTCTAGAAGTAGCTAGAGCTCTGAAGTTCCAAAGTTCAATTCCTAATAGATTTTGGGGAGAGTGTGAAGACTGTTGTGTACCTACTTAACAAATGGCCTACTTCTGTTTTAAGAGGAAGATCACCACATGAGATTCTATACAACAAGACACCTGACATAAATCATCTTAATGTGTTTGGTTGCCTCTACTATGCTAGCAAACTTCCAAGAGGAGATAAATTCAGTCCAAGGGCAAATAGGTGTGTACTGGTAGGGTATTCAACAACTCAAAAGGGATACAGGCTTTATGATCTAGAAAGAAAGGTCTTTATGGTCAGCAGGGATGTTAGATTTAGGGAAGATATGTTTCCATTCAAAAATTCTGAAGTAGATTCTGCTGATTTATTTCCAAAGCAGCTAGAATTGGTAGTACAATCTGCCAGCCAAACATTGAACAAGAACCAACAAGCAGCCTTGATGATAATGGCACTCAAGAACAAGTGACACATGCTGAAGATTTGACAGAAACTCATGAGAATCATATTGATATAGTCCCAAGAAAGACATTTCCAACAGATGCAGATACTTCACAAGCCAATTTAGATGAAACCCCAATACCTTAACAACCATCAGTACCATCACCAATCCCTTCACAACCATCAGAACCATCCACTCAACAGCCACCAGTTCAGGAAACATCTCATGAAGTTAGAAAAGGAGGGAGAATCCCCAAACCTCCCATTTGGCTGAAAGACTATGTGACAACCAAGAACACTGCTAATCATTGTGTTTATCCACTATTCAAAAGTCTATACTATGGGAATCTGTCAACAAAATATCATGCCTATTTGAAGGATTTTTCAACATGCATTGAACCAAACTCATTTAAGGAGGCAGTTCAAGATGATAGATGGATTAAATCCATGAATCGGTAAATACAAGCACTTGAGGATAACAAGACTTAGGAATTGACTGAATTTCCTGAAAGCAAGCTATTGGCTCTAAATGGGTCTACAAAGTCAAGTACAAAGAAAATAGAGAGGTAGAAAGGTTCATAGCTTGTTTGGTTGCTAAAAGATACAACCAAAGGAAGTACTTGACTATCATGACACATTCTCACCTGTTGCAAAAATGGTGGCAGTGAGACTTGTTATCAGTATAGCCACTTCCAAAGGGTGGCCTCTATACCAAATGGATGTTAACAATGCTTTCTTACAAGGAGAATTATATGAGTAATTCTACATGAGTATGCCTCAAGGGTTCACCAAACAGAGGGAGACCAAGGTATGTAGACTTCTCAAATCACTATATGGCCTCAAACAAGCCTCTAGGCAATGGAACATTAAGCTTACTGAAGCTTTAATAGAGAGTGGATACAAATAGAGTGGATTTGATCATTCTTTGTTTACCAAGCGACAAGGAGATGGTTTAGTGGTGATTCTCATATATGTGGATGATTTACTCATTACTGGTAGTCATTCCACATTGATAGAAGATGAAAAAATGACCTTACACAATCGATTCAAAGCAAAGGATCTGGGACCATTGAGATACTTTCTTGGAATTGAGGTTATGAGGTCAAAGAAGGGAACATTGCTTAATCAGAGGAAGTATGCTTTAGAGCTTATTTCTCAAATAGGGTTAAGTGGGTGTAAACCTGCTAGAACACCTTTGGAACTGAATCAAAAGTTGACCACTATTGAGTATGATTCTCATGTAGGAAATGCAAATGACCAGAACTTGAAGATGCCACTGCCTATCAACATTCAATTCATGCAAAGACCTAAACAATCACATTTGGAGGCAGCTTTAGAGTGGTTAGATATCTCAAAGGGTGTCCTGGATTAGGTGTGGTGTTGCCTGCTGATCCCATCTGCCTATTGTTTGATTCAGATTGGGCCTCTTTCCCTAACACAAGGAGGTCAGTCACTGGATATGTTATCAAATTAGGAGAAGGACTCATTTCCTGGAAGTCAACACACTGTTAGTAGGAGCTCTGCAGAAGCTGAATATAGGAGCATGGCAGTAGCAGTAGCTGAAATAACTTGGATCATTGGTCTGTTGCAAGAGTTGGGACTTACCATTTCTCAACATGTGTCCTTGTTCTGTGATAATAAGTCAGCAATCCAAATTGCTAACAATCTTATCTTCCATGAACGTACTAAACACATTGAGCTAGATTGCCATTTTGTACATGAAAAGATCAACTTTGGGCTCATACTTCCTCTGCTCAGCAGCTTGCTGACCTTCTCACCAAAGGATTATCTACTGCTCAACACCACCTTCTCTTATCCAATCTTGGTGTGTTTGATGCTTTTCACCCACCAGCTTGAGGGGTAGTATTAAGAGAAGAGTAGTTTAGTGTATAGTATAGAATATTAAGAAGGGGTAGTTTTGTCATTTCACACGCTGTCTCCACTAACCACCGTAAAGGTGGTTATATTAGTTAAACATTGTACATATCAATTAGTTAATACAGAGTTTCATTTCTTCTCTTCCTTCTCTCTCCTTTCTCTCTCTATAATATTGCTTGATCCTTCAATTGTTCATTTGCATGTGTATGAATCCGAGTTCATGATGTTAGATCTCAGATTCTATCACTTTTTAAATGATTTGATCGCTTAATATTATTTTTATACTATCAATATGTATAATTTAAAGTGTTAACTCATGTGTAAAGGCTAGATAAGTTGGTCAATTGGTCGTTGTGGATAACCTAAAGAAACCATCATCGCATTTCGCCTTTTTAAAACTTAAATTTACACTTAAAAATAACTCAAATTTTAAGTAAACGTACACAAGGAAAATTTAAGTACAGTTTGAACAAAAGAGATACTCCAAGGTTGTATAGTACAAAAAGCAAGACAAAATTTCGATATTAGATGAGGTCGGAGCACATATAATATAAACAAAACTTCTCTCTCTAGAACTTTTTCTCTCCCTTCTCTTTACAACCAACGGCAAAATAACGGCTCTATCTAGAAAATAAAACCACACGCCACCTCCATGGACCCATCGGACGGAGCCCTACCGGCACGTTTGGAGGGCCAGAACAACTCCAATCAAACCACAAGACCTGTAACTGAAATTGCAAAAAAGAAAGATTCATATGCAGATTTCACAAACCTAGACCTCAAATTGATCGAATTAGGTCCAAGTTCAAAGAGTTAATTTCTATCAAAGGTAATGTCAAAATTGGGGTGTATGATAATTTTAATGTGTTTCTTGATTTCACAAATGAGGATGATTTTAATCTTGTCTGGTACAAGAGTTATTGAAATAGAGGGACAACAAATGTGGCTTCAAAGGTGGTCGCCGGATTTTAAGCCGGAGGAAGACTTACCAGTTGCGCCGGTGTGGGTTCTGTTACCTGGGCTGCCTTACCATATGCATACATGGCAGTACATTAAACAAGTCGTAAGTGTTATCGGAACTCCTTTGGAAATGGACCTAGCTACGCGAGGCAAAACTAGACCTAGCATGGCAAAGGTTCGAATTGAAATTGACTTACTCAAACCACAACCGGATGCTGTGTATGTTGGGCATTTTTTTGACAATGCTCCTCAAAGAGGTTTCATCCAGAAAATTGAATATGAAGGGGTTCTAAAGTATTGTAAGTACTGTAGGAAATTGGGACATAATATGATGAATTGTAGAATTCTTGAAAGGAAACTGAAGCAATTGATGAGGTGTGCAAGGAAGAAATGGAAAATGAGAATGAAACAGGTGAAAAAGTTAGCAAAAAAATTGAAAATATGCAGAGGAAACAGAGGAAAAATAGAGTTGCTACTGTGCAAAAACAATATGCTATTGCTGTACACACTCAACAGGTTGTTGATTCTGTGAAATTGTAACAGTAGGTTTCTGCTGGGCTTATTCAAGAAAATATTGTTGTTGGGCAATTGCAACAGACTGATAAGGCTACTGGGTTTACTCAAGGAAATGTTGCTGCTGGGCAATTGCAACAGACTGATCCGGCTGAGTTTGTTCAACAGAATTTGAAGAAAGCTCAAACCAGTAAAAATTATTTGATAAGGCAACACAACATCAAACAACCAACCAACAACAAAGGCAAGAACAAAAAATACAGTAGTGTACCAAAAAGAATGACAAAAGTTATTTTCAAACCTATCAAAGAGTCCAACATACAAAAGAACAAAACAAAATGATTCCTAATGATTTTCAAATTGAGAGTTCGAATGAAGGCTGTCCTTTGCACATGACAGAAGTGAGCAACAGTGATAAATGTGAAGGAAATGACAACATCATTGAGACAAAGTTTACTACACAAACTGAAGATGACAAATCTGATTTTAAGTCGTGTAATGTGGAGGATAGTACAATCAATAATATGGAATGGAAAATGTACGTCAATGAGTCTGTTAGTGTCCCCTCAGATATAAAGAACTTGCCTGGTATATGCCTTGAAGTTGAATTGAATCAGAGGAAACAACAAAACAACAGTACTTTCAAACAGGAGCAGCAACAATGTAACAGTGATTCTGTGTCTCTATGGAAGGGATCGCAAAACCAAATTGAGATCACTTACCCCAACACAGTAACTGTTGTGGTACCCGAAAATCAACTACAAACGGGGCAAGACCAAGACAACTAAGAAGGTTTTTCCCCTGTGATTAAAAGCAGGAAGCAGAACAAGAAAAAGGAAAAGAAGAAAATGCAACTTGAGAAACTTCCTCTTCAGGGAGGCATATCAAATTAATCCCCTCAATGTTTCCATGATAAGTGCAATATTTTGGGACATTAGAGGGGTTAACACAAAGAAAGCCATGCCAAGACTTAAAAAACTTATCAACATCTACAAAGTGGATTTCATAGCTCTTATGGAACCTTGTACTAGTTTGAACAAAATTGACAAATATATGTGGTATCTCAAACTCAAACAATATATGACTAACACAAACGGGCAAATTTGGCTCATGTGGTCTGAAAACTTCCACTCTAGTGTGATTAATGTTGATGAACAACAGATAAGAATCAAGATGCAAAACATGGTGGATGATAAGAGTATGTTCATTACTGCAGTTTATGCAAAATGTAACGCAAACGACAGGAAAGAACTCTGGAACAGTTTGGAAAATACCCAATGGCCCTTGGTGTATCGGAGGCGATTTCAATGTTATTATGGACCTGGAAGAAAAGCAAGGAGGTCGAACTCACAGAATGTACAAAAGTTTTCATTTCAGCACTTGCATGAACAACTGTGAAGTTAAGGATTTGGGTTATAGTGGACCTAAGTTCACTTGGTGCAATAATTGGGAGGCTAGAAGAAGAATCTGGAAGCGGCTTGATAGAATATTTATTAATGAAGCATGGGAGCAACTATTACAGAATAATGTGGTCAGGCATCTTCCAAGATCGGGCTCGGATCATAGCCTCTATTTTTCAAAAGTTATAACAAAATCAACAATGGCATTAAGTATTTCAGATTCCTTGACTTCTGGGTGGAGCAACCATCTTCATGAACCTGGTCAAAGAAGTGTGGAACTCAAACGTTAGGGGTAACACTTTTTGGAAACTTCAACAAAAACTTAAAAAGCTCAGCAAAATACTTACTCGTTGGTCCAAAGAAGATATTGGTAATGTTTATGAACAAGTGAAACTCTGGGAAGCAAAAATGATTGTCCTCAAAGAGCTTGATATACAAAACAAGTCTGATTTATCCAGGGAGGAGCTAAACAGAGGGCAAGCTGAATACATTAAATGGTTGAATATGCAGGACTCTATTCTTAAACAGAAGGCAAATATCAAGTGGTTCGAGGAAGGTGATTCTAATACTAAGTATTTTCATAGTCTTATCAAGGAAAGAAGAATAAGACTCCAGCTTTCACAGGATCAAGGATCATAGTGACAGGTGGGTTGAAGGGAATGAAAACATTGCAACAGCTGCTGTTAGACACTTCAGCAAGAGATTCAATATCAAGCACTAATTTAATGATACGGAAATTCTAGAATGTATTCCTAGGATTGTCTCTGACAGTGATAATGAGGCTCTGACTGCCATCCCTGATATGGAGGAAATCAGAGTAGCTATTTTTGATATGGGTACTAACAGTGCGGCTGGTCCTGATGGCTTTAACCGTACCTTTTTTCAAAAATGCTAGGATATATTATCAAAGAAGATATCACAGACTTCGTGCAAGAAATTTTCAATGGAAAAAGAATGACCAGGTTCTATTCCCACACATGCCTAGTTCTACTCCCTAAAGTAGAATCCCCATGAAACTTCTCTAAGATTAGACCCATCAGTCTTAGAAATTTCACGGCCAAGATCATTTCCAAGATCCTATCTAGAAGGCTTAATCCTATGCTTGATAAGATCACATATGACAATCAAAGTGGATTCGTCAAAGGAAGATCCATTACTGAAAACATTTTGCTTGCTCAAGAAATATCTCAGAACATCAAGAACAAAAATCGCGGAGGTAATGTTATTATCAAATTAGACATGGAGAAGGCATACGACAGAATGTCATGGTGCTTTATCTTATCTGTTTTGAGGAAATTTGGTTTCGCGGAAGAATGGATCGAGATCATCTGGGGCTTGATCAAGGATGTCTGGTACTCTATCATCATTAAAGGCAATAGGAGAGGCTTTTTCACCTCTTCACAGGGCTTGAAATAGGGAGACCCTCTTTCTTCTTGTTTGTTTATCATAGGTGCAGAAGTTCTAACAAGATCTTTGAATAACTTATTTGAATGTGCAGATTTTACTCCTTTCAGCATGAATCCCAAAGGTCCAAAGATTAATCATCTGGCTTATACAGGCGACGTTATCATATTTTGTGGGGGTAATAGGAATACCATCAACCTTATCAAAAAGAATATTAGGAGATATGGAAAGGCTTCAGGGCAAAAAGTAAACAACGACAACAGTTTTTTCATCGCAACTCCTAACACATCAGTATCCAAAATCAATAGAATTTGACAAGCTTCAGGATTCATGGATAGAAAATTTCCTTTCACATACTTGGGATGCCCTATATATCATGGAAGGAAGAACACAACGCTATTTGAAGACATGGTGGCTAAGATAGTCAAAAGGATCAATGGTTGGCAATGTAAAATTCTTTCTCCAGGAGGTAATATCACAATGATCAAGCATGTTTTGCAATCTCTCCCCATTTATACCATGTCTGCAATGACCCCCCCCCCCCAAAAGCACCACCATTAACCTCATGGAAAAACACTTTGCCAATTTCTTCTGGGGTTCTACTGAGGGATTTAATAAGTATCATTGGAGCTCCTGGCACAATATGTGCCTTCCCAAGGAGGAAGGTGGCATCGGAATTAGGAAACTACAGGATGTAACTGACATATTTAGTATCAAGAGATGGTGGAGGTTTAGAACACAAAACTCTTTATGGGCTAAATTCCTCAGAACCAAATACTGTACAAGATCCCATCCGGTTAAAAAATTTGTGGCATCGATTCTCACAGTTGGAAAAATCCTTTAAAAACCAGGCCAAAGGTAGAGTTACATATCAAATGGAGCATACAAAATGGATCTTCAAGTTTTTGGTGGGACAATTGGACTGGCAATGGTACTCTTGCGCACCAGATTCAGGGAAACAGAATGTCGGCCAAAACCACCCAGGTTAAAGAATTCATCATTGAGGGACAATGGGATGTTAACAGGTTAAACCAGGTTCTTCCTTCTCACCTTTCTGACTCCATTTGTAAAATTGATATAGGAAATGAATCGGAAGATGATTTTCCTATTTGGACCTTGTCGGAGGATGGCAATTTCTCCAATAAATCAGCTTGGCACTCAATTAGATTTAAGAAAAAACAAAACAGTTTTTTAAAAAGGCTTTGGCATCATTCAATTCCGTTCAAAATGTCTTTTCTTACATGGAGAATTATGAAAAAGAAGTTACCTTTTGATGATATGATATGTAAATTTAGTACTAACATTGTTTCGAGATGTTCTTGCTGTAGCGCTCCATAGGTGGAATCGATGCAACATGTTTTTGTGGAAAGTGAAGCTGATACGCACTTATGGGAACAAATTGGCTGCCCAATGGGTATCAAGCATCGAAATTCACATGTGCTTTCTATTTTCAAAAACTGGTGGGATGCAAAGTCGATGAATAAAATTCATGGAATGGTCTTCCAAGTGGATCCAATATTCATTTGCTAGGAGATTTGGAAGCAAAGAAGTGCATGTAGATATGGCTCGCAAAGGAGATTCCAACTTAATGTCATGAAACGCCAAGTAACATGGAACATCAGCACAATTATAGCTAGATACATCCCACTTGGAGAAACAAAACATCACTAGCCCTCTCTTTGCAACAGAATTGAAAGGATGAAGCCTATAAAAACATGGAAGCAAGTACTATGGCACCCCCCAACCCAAGGCAAGGTCAAAGTTAACACCAATAGAAGCTACATCAAAGAAAATGGGAAAGCAGGTATAGGTGGAATCATTAGAGATGAGAGGGGTGAATGCATCATGGCCTTTGCAGTCAAGTTAGATTGTAATTGTCACAACATGGCCGAGGCTATAGCTGTGGAGTTCGGAGGAAAATGGTGCAACCGGTTGGGTTTCACTAATTTTGTTCTTGAACTTGATTCTACTACTATTGTGGATATGGTCAACAATGTGGGAAACAGGAGCTGGAAATTGAAGACGGTGGTAGATAGAATCTCAAGCTTGCTTCATGAAATAAATGCAATAGTTCAACACTGTTATAGAGAAGAAAACCAAGTTGTGAATGCCTTAGATAAAAGCGCATCCATATCTGGTACGTGTATGCTATGCCAATCCTTTGAGCATCTACCTAAGGAAGATAAAGGCCCTTTCATTATGGATAAGTGGCAGATGCCTAGTATTAGAACAAAATACGAGAAAAACAACTTTTTTGTTAGTTAAGTTTGTTGTATATATGATTGAAAGTAGAGTGGTAGTTTAGCTCTACTGTCCATTTTTTGGGTGATGGCAATCACCAAGTTGTATTTTGTTTCGGAGGTAAGGCCTAGCCCCCCTCATTGATCCTTTTTTGCAATACAACACCTAGACCTCTGTCTGGGGAACTTTATATAAAAAAAAAAGGTTGTACGGTACATCGTGGGCCAATTGGGTAAAACACCATCATCCCATGCATGCCGTTAGTAACACCAAATATTTGTTATTACTACAAATTACTTCTAACACCAACTATTTTTTATTAAAACCAATAGAATAATTAATTTTGAGTTAAATTTTTTTTTTTTTTTCAAATATAAAGAAGGTTGAGTTCACTCCTATAAATATCTCTCTTCATCAATTGTGCCATTCCCCCCCCCCCCCCCCC
>ML371129.1:260011-270324 GCA_005239525.1 Nicotiana knightiana
TTCCCCCCCCCCCCACACACTCTTTCTCATATCCTCTCATCCTTAGTCCTCACAACCTTTTTTCAGAATGAAGTTTCTTCTACAGATCTCAGCTGAGTTAGAGAATGTCTGTTCACTACGTCCAAACGGAAATGGTGGAGTCAATAGTGTCACCATGCCATATATTTTTCACGTAAAATTTTTTACAAACTCAAATTCAGTTTCTAAACTCTTTCTCATTTTATATACTCCTGCATTTATAGCCTTATTTTTTTCAAATGTAAAAGTCTTACCAACTCAGATTTGTTTTCGAACTCTACTTGTCTCTTACTATTTTGTAAGCTTAATTGTGAAAAATGTGGGGAAATCACTGATGAGCAGTGCACATACTTGAATCAAAGAGTCAGCCACAAGGGCAAAACCTACAACCATGTTCTCAAGGTAAAAGAAAATAAAAGAAGAAGATATTGACATTGCTCTTCGTCTTTCTAACTGATGGTTATATTCTGTTTTGATGATCTAACAAACTTTTATGTGAAGAACCAGAGAGAGGACCTGATGTGTAAACAGCACAATCAGTTAGCTCCAACTCAAGGAATTCCGGACAGTGTACCGTTAAATAATAAGGGACCAGTTTGAGGACCTGATCCCTTGATAGACTTACAGACGGAAGCACAGGGTCAACTTTACAGCTGTAAAAAGCTGTGACAAAAAAGTGACTGCCTGCAACTGTACACGCTATAGTGCAGCAGTCACTTCCCATTGTTGTGAAGTGTACTCAAAAGAATTGGAACATCCTTCTTGGAATGTGGTAAGGTCTTTAACATCTTGTTTGAAGACAAACAAGATGTTCACTTGAGCATTTACTAACATTCTTCTAAGATTGAAGATCTGCCCAGCATTGAAGGCTCAAGTGTGTCAAGAACAAGAAGACAACTCCACTAAAGCGGACCAGTTTCACTATGTGTCTTAGGCGGCATCCATTAGTTGAGTTGTAATCTTGTGTTTTGCTTTCTATTGTATCCTATCTTGCTTTCTTATAAGCCTTGTATTAGGAATCCTAAAACCATAACCCATCCGTGCTTTTGTGTGACTAGGGTTAGTCATAGTCTTTGTAACAAGAGAGTTACAAAGTGGCTTGTAATAGTGTAAGTTGAAGTCTTTGTAAGAGTGCTTTACAAAGTGGATTGTAATAATATAGATTACAAGTTAGTGAAGTTGAAATCCTACAAGTGTAGGTCGTGATTTTTGGTCTCCTTAAGAGAGAATTTTTCCACGTAAAAATCCTGTGTCACTTTACTTGTATTCTTAAAGTATATCTCTGTGGGAACTCATAGAGGACCGGGTAATTCTACTATTTGGTGGACTCATAAAACTTCAATTGGTATTATAGCAGGTTCTTTCTAAATGGTTAACACCTAGAAAGGATCTATAATGGATGCTCCACCAAACTTCGAGGAAGGACAATCCACATATCGACCTCCTAGGTTCAACGGTCAGTACTATGGGTGGTGGAAGACCCGCATGCACGACTTCATCATGGCTGAAGATTTTGAGTTATGGGATATCATCTGTGATGGTCCTCATGTTCCTATGCACAAGGTTGGAGAAGCTGGTTTGATGGTGCCAAAAACCAGGAGTGACTACAACGGTGCTGACAAGAAAACTGTGGAAAAGAATTTTCATGCAAAGAAAATTCTTGTGTTTGTTGGACCTGACGAATACAATAGGATATCTGAGTGTCAATCAACCAAAGAGATATGGGATGCTTTGCAGACTGCCCATGAAGGAACAACACAACTGAAGCAGTCCAAGATTGATATGCTAACCACTGAGTACGAGCTGTTCAAGATGAAGAAAGATGAATATATACAGGATGTGCATACCAGATTCACTTCCATTATCAATGAGCTTCACTCTCTAGGAGAATTCATTCCTAGGAACAAGCAAGGGCGAAAGATCTTAAGTGTTCTGCCTGGTTCCTGGGAAAGCAAGGTCAATGCCATCACTGAAGCAAAGGATCTTCAGTTATTAACGATGGATGAGTTGATAGTAAAATTGAAAACATATTATATGTAGAGAAAAAAAGACAGTGAGAGAAGGGATCCCAAGAAGGATAAGAACCCGGTTCTCCAAGCTGAAAATCATGAGTTAAGTGAAGAGGACAACGACATGGCCTATCTCACCAAAAGATTCCAGAAGATGGTTCAAAGGAATGGGGGAATACCAAGAAGAGGCAGCTCAAGCAAGCCTAAAAACTATGACCTATGTCATAAATGTGGTAAGCCCGGACATTTCATAAAGGACTGCCCGCTCCTGAAACAGGACAACTACAAATACAACACTGACAAAGCTGCAAAGAGGAACCCGGCCCCTGACACGAGATTTAGCAGAAAACACGCAGCTGACAATGTTGTAAAGCAGGCTCTTGCTGCTTGGGGAGATTCATCAAGTGAATCAAAAGAGGAACCTGAAGCAGAAAATAGCTCTATGATAGCAGTTGAGAACAAGGATAAGGAGTATGATTCATTGTTTGATCTTATGGCTCAATCTGATGAAGAAGAAGAAGAAGATGACACAGATGAGGTAAACTTCAGGGATGTTCAGAGAAATCTGAAATTCTATTCTCCTAAAAAATTAATGTCATTGTCAAATGTTCTCATTGATACCTATTACAACTTAGTTAAAGATAAAGATTCATTGAGATTAGAACTAGGAGAAGTAGAACAAACTAGAGATGACCTAGTTGTGTGTGTGGTTGACTTGAAAGAAACTGTAGGAAACCTTGAAAAAGAGAAAGAGTCTCTAATTTGCAAAATCAACAGTGTTGAGAATGAAAGAAATGACCTAATGGTGGTGGTTGTGGATCTTAAGGATACCATAAAAGATCTTGAAAAGAAAAAGGAAGAGATAGAGAAAAAAACCAGAAAGTCAGAAAATGAGAGAGATGATCTAACTGTAGTAATGGTAGATTTGAAAGAAACATTGGAGAATCTAAGCAGTGAAAAGATTTGTCTGAATATGAGAATAGATACTGTTGAGCAAGAAAGAAATGATCTTCTAGTGATAATCACAGACTTAGAGGAAACTATTCAGGGACTTAGACTAGAACCTGGTTCATCGAGTGTGGACAAAGGAAAGGAAATAGCCAGTGAAAAATATGTCAAGCTTGAAAAAGAACTGAATGAGGTCAAGAATAGTGTGTGCAGTGAGGTTGAGAAAAATAAGGAGTTGCAAGCAGAAGTGAGAATATTAAAATCTGATCGTAAAAAATCATTGAACTGGACCTGGTCCAAAGATGTTGTCACTGCTATGTACTTTAACAACTCTGGAAATAAGCAGGGAATCGGGTTTCAAAAAGAGAAAAGTCCCTACAACCCTCAAATTAAATACGTCACAGTCCCAGAAAATTGGATTTGTACCCACTGTGGGAACAACGGGCACTTCAAGGAAAGTTGTTCAGCCAGGGATCAATCAGTCCAGAAAAATAAGATGTTTGCTGGAAGGAGAAATACTAAGCAAGGACCAGGTCCCAACAAGAAATATCAATTCCTGTCGGCATGGACTAGAAGAGTTCTTATTCATCCCTTTCCTAACTACAAGGGACCCAAACTTGTTTGGGTTCCTAAATCTAACCATTGATTTATTTGTGCAGGGATCAGTGAGGGGAAATGGGCTACAATGGATCATGGACAGCGGATACTCAAAGCATATGACTGGAAATACCATGGACTTTCTCTCATTGAAAGCCTTGCAGGGAGGGGATGTATCCTTTGGAAATGGAAAGAAGGGATACATCCTTGATGTTGGAAGATTTGGAAGATCTCTGTAGCACTCAATAGAAAATGTATATTATGTGGATGGTTTGAAATATAGCCTATAGAGTGTCTCTCAAATCTGTGATAAAGGAAACAAAGTGGAGTTCTTGTCCAAAGTGTGCACAATTACTAGTCTAGTTACTGGGGAAGTAGTGTTGATAGCCAAGAGATACAAGAACATCTATGTCGTTGATTTTGAATCATTGGAAGCTGGGGAAGTGAAATGCTTGAAGGCAGTCGATGACGATGCAGAGCTTTGGCATAGAAGGTTGGGCCATGCCAACTTTTCTCTCCTGAACAAACTGATAAATAAGGAACTGGTTCGCGGTCTGCCAAATTCCAAGTTCAAGGAGCACAAGGTTTGTGATGCATGTGCCAAGGGAAAAAATGTGAAATAATCTTTTAAGCCAAAGAAAGATGTTAGCACATCCAGGCCTCTTGAACTTCTTCACATGGATTTGTGTGGACCTATGAGAATTCCAAGCAGGGGTCGAAAGAAGTACATCTTTGTGATTGTGGATGACTACTCAAGATTCACTTGGAAATTATTTTTTAGAACAAAGATGAGACATTTGAAGTGTTTATGGCCTTTGTAAAGAAAATCCAAGTGAAGATGTACCTAAAGGTAGCTTGCATCAGATCCGACCATGGAACTGAATTTGATAATGCAAAAGTTGATGAGTTTTGCACTGAGAATGGAATCACACACAAATTCTCAGCACCAAGAACTCCTCAGCAAAATGGAGTAGTGGAGAGGAAGAACAGAACTATGGAGGATATGTCTCGAACAATGCTCATTGGCAGTGGAATTGCTAAGAATTTTTGGGCTAAAGCAATTAATACAGCCTGCTACTTGGTGAACAGGTGCATGAGCAGGTACTTCCTAAACAAGACCCCTTATGAATTTCTCAATGAAAGAAAGCCTAAGATAATGCATTTAAGAGCCTTTGGTTGCAAATGCTTTTTCTAAACAATGGGAAGGATCAGTTTGGAAAGTTTGATGGCAAGAGTGATGAAGGAATCTTTTTGGGATATTCTTCTCAAAGCAAAGCATACAAAGTGTACAACAAAAGAACCCAATGTGTAGAAGAGAGTGTTCACGTGCTCTTCAATGAACTCCGTCCTCAAACAGGGACAACAATGGTGATGATCAAGACAACGAACCACTCCTGGTTCCTGAAGAAATCTCTGATGTATCAAATGGCAAGGCAGACATGATGAGTCAAGCCAAGGAGATGATTGAAGGCAACGTAACTTCTTCCTCAGGAACACAGAAGGAACCTGGTACCCCAATCTCTCCCACAGAAGCTGAAGAAAGAGTTGGAGATGCTGTGGAAGGTACTCCTCAAATTGCAGAACAAGAGACTCAGGGAAACCCCTTCAATCTGCCAAGTTCCTCCTCAAATCAATTTCAAGTTCCAAATTTGAAACATAAGAGCTCCCATCCTCTTTATAACATAATCAATCCTTTTGATTCCGGAGTTCAAACTAGATCCAAAACCAGAAATTCTCTAGCCTTCTCGGCCTTTTATCCCAAATAGAACCCAAAAATATCAAGGATGTAGATTGGATCATTGCTATGCAGGATGAGCTTCATCAGTTTGAAAGAAAAAAAGTGTGGCATTTGGCACCTCGACCATCAGACAGAACCATCATAGGAACCAGGTGGGTGTTCAGGAACAAACTGGATAAGAATGGGAAAAGCCAGAAATAAAGCTGTGGTTCAAGGATACAACCAAGAGGAAGGGATTGATTATCATGAAACTTTCGCTTCTGTTGCTCGTATGGAATCCATTAGAATTCTCATTGCTTTTGCATCTCATATGGAATTCACATTATTCCAAATGGATGTGAAAAGTGCATTCTTGAATGGATATCTCAAGGAAAAAGTGTATGTCAAGCAACCCCCTAGGTTTGAAAGTCATGTTCATCCAGAGCATGTCTTCAAGCTGGACAAAGCCCTTTATGGCTTGAAGAAAACTTCCAGAGCTTGGTATGAAAGGCTGTCCAAATTCCTACTAGACAATGGATTCACTCGAGGCAAGATTGACAACACCCTATTTCTGAAGAAACGAGGAAGGAACCTTCTTATAGTCCAGATGTATGTTGATGACATTATTTTTGGGGCTACAGCAGATTCACTGTGTAAGGAATTCAAAATGCTCATGGGAAGTGAGTTCGAGATGAGCATGATGGGGGAACTGAACTTCTTCCTAGGTCTTCAAGTGAATCAATCCACCAAGGGTACATGCATCAGTCAGCAGAAATATATCAAGGAACTACTCAATAGGTTTGACATGGAAGACTCCAAGGTGATTGACACACCCATTGTAGTGGCTACCAAACTTTACATGGATGACTCTGGCTCTCCTGTAAATCAAACTATGTACAGAGGGATCATTGGCTCTCTTCTCTACCTCACAGCAAGCAGGCCAGACATCGTATTCAGTGTGGAATTGTGTGCAAGGTTTCAATCCAATCCTAAGGAGTCACATCTGAAAGCTGCTAAGATGATCCTACGCTATCTCAAGGGCACACAGGACCTGGTCCTATACTATCCCTCTGGTGACAATTTCAATCTTGTAGGTTATGCTGATGCTGATTATGGAGGATACCTGGTGGACAGGAAAAGTACTTCAGGGATGGATCATTTTCTTGGATCGTGCCTAATCTCTTGGGGCACAAGGAAGCAGAAGTCCGCGTCATTATCCACAGCAGAAGCAGAATATGTTGCAGCTGTATCCTGTTGTGCTCAGCTGCTGTGGATCAAACAACAACTGGAGGATTTTGTAGTATTTATCGACAGCATTCCACTTCTATGTGATAATACCAGTGCGCTCAACATGGCAAAGAACCCGGTTCAACACAAGAGGACTAAGCATATTGACGTGAGACATCACTTTCTCAGAGACAATATTGAAAAGGAGCACATCAGTATGAGGTTCTGTTTCACTGAAGATCAGATTGCAGATATATTCGCCAAGGCACTAGGCAGGAAGCATTTTGAGAAGAATAGAATGGCACTGGGCATGCTGAGATCAAACTAGGGACCTGGTTCTCCTCTTTGGCTATGAATGTCTTACTCAGGTAAAGATGGCTAAGGTGTTTTCTGATAAAGTCTAACTCACATCAATATCGTTGCAGGTAGACACGCATGATGACTACCAAATTTAAAGGAGTGGCATTATAGAACATAAGAAGACTGAGCAATTTTTTAAAAAAAACAACAACTACGGGACCTGGTCCCTGTACCCCAGGTTAGTAGCCATGTGTACCCTATCCCTCCTTCAAAAAGTAACTGCATTAATTACTGCTGCCACACCTTTTGCCTTTTCAGAAGGCACATCCATCATGTCTATCACTCCACCCTTTAAAATCCCTCTGCTCATTTCCCTCTTCCCAAAACTTCCTACCGCCAGTTGAACCCGTTTCTCCTTCCCCTCATTACTCCAATCGCCTATAAACCCCCTCATCTCCAACCTATCTATACACACCCACTCCCTCTTGTAATTACGAACAACATCTTCTCTCTCTCACTCTCTCTCTCTCTCTCTCTCTCTCTCTCTCTCTCTCTCCCTTTCAGTCCCTGTACTAGCTGTAAACAATGGCTTCCTCAAATGAACTCTCCCCTTCCATCACCACTGACCTCAACACTGTTCCAGTGGACGGTCAGGAATCATCTCTTATGGAGGTAGCCATCTATTCTCCTACTCCATCATCACCTCCACCTGAACCAGAAACTTCCAAGGGACCTTCAGTCCCAGAAGCTCCTCTTTCTTCTTCTCCTCCAGCTGATTCCCCACAAAAAACCGTAACTGATGAAACACCATTGTACCTCCTCCTTCCTCTGTATTACCTACTTAAGATGACCCCGACCAGGATATCACTTAAAATATAATGGCCATCGCCTCTGAGAACTCCCCTTCTGAAGGTGCTCCTCCCTTCCTGAAACTCAGGGAGCAACGCCGTCCATCCTAGAGGATGAAGAAACATTGGTCCTTTTTGAGTCTCCTCTCCATGAGGCTATGCCTTCCAAACCTAGTGAGGGACCTGGTTCTCCACCCTCTCAATCCCCTCAAGTACAGATCTTCTATACACCCCCTCTTGCGTCCATTCCTCCGCTTCATGAGCCCATGCATGAGGATGATGAGGATGACATGGTGTTGAGTGCTCGATTCAAACTCCGTCATAGTGTTCGCACTCCAGCACCATCTGTGAAGCACCCTTCTACCAGGCTGCAGAAGAAAGAGGTTGTCGATCTGGCTCTTGAACAGAGTATGAAAAGTAATAAGAAGAAGAAGAACAAGAAGAGGCTGGTAAATGATGGTCAAGTGGTGGGGGATAAAGACATTCATGTGGTTGCAGTAGAGGAAGACACTGCTGAGGAACCTAGTTCCTTAGTAGAAAGGAAGAAATCTGGGTCTGGTAACCGTGATAAGAAAAAAAACTCTGACAAGTGATGCGAAGGCCAAGAAGAAGGTGGTTGGGGAGGTAAGCGAGAGGAAATCTATGTCTGCTAGTTCCAAAGGGAAATCTGTAAAGGTGTCAGGGAAACGCAAAAGGGAGGAAGAAACTGCGGGAGAACCTTGTGCTGTAAAGCATGTACCAAGCATTAGGGGGAAGTGGAAGGAAAACGTTCAAAGACAAAGTGTGTTATGGGGTCGTACTTTTGATCCTGAGATTCTCGAGATGCCTGGCATGAGTCAACTCATGGCCATGGTTGAGTTCCAAAAGTGGGAACATTTGTTTTACGTGGGTGGACCTAAGGTATATGAAGACGTTGTGAAAGAGTTCTATGCTACCCTCTTCACTCCTGAAGACGGTCAGGTTTGTGTGCTGGTAGGGGTGTGGATATCGTCCTTGATGACGCTGCCCTGGGGACAATTCTAGATGTTCCATCGGAAGGGCTGTCTTCAGTGGATCCTGTCAAGTATGCATGTAGAGGTGATTTTCGGAGAGCTATAGTTAAACCCAGGACATTCCAGCAGGGGGACCGGGGGCACATGAAGGCTATGATTCCTGTTTACCTACTCCTCTTTGAGCTGGTGAACAAAGTTCTTCTTCCCCGAGCTGAGAGACGCTCTGTTGCTTCCAGAGCTGATTTTATTTTGATGGAAGCCATTGACGATTTCAAGCCTGTCAACTTGCCTGGTCTTATGATAAATCACATGGATAATCTTGTCTCTTTCAAGGATGGGAACCATGGTCTCCCCTATGGCTTTTTGCTCACTCGAGTCTTTAAGCATTTCAACATTCCACTTAGCAATCCTCGGGTTGGGGCTCACAAGCAAAGATTCTCAAAGACCACTCTTGAAGAATGTGAGTGCCTTGAAAAGGCTGGGGGCAGTACTTCGACCATCTCTCAGATGATAAATGCCCTGAATGTTGCACATGATACAATCAAGAGGTTGAAGGCTCAAATTTCCATCCCGGAGGTGTCCAGTCACGTTGCCGAGGGACCCGGTGCTAGTAGCTCCTTAAACGAAGAAGTGGACTGCTTGACTAAGGAGAATGTTGAGCTGAAGCAACGGGTGGAGAACCTAAAAGAAAATTTGCTCGAGGAACAATCCTCTGCAAATGCCCGCATAGACCTCGTCCTTCGCACCCTCTTTGCCTCCTCCTTCAAGCCCTCCTCCTCTAGTGCCTCTTAGGATCTGTCCTCCCCAGTTCTCTTACGATGTGTTTGGCTGTCAGTTTTTGTGCTTTTCTTTTCGTGTTTGGGATTGGATACCACCTAGTTTCTCCTACTTAGAAAAATCCAAATGAAGCTCTTTGCTCTTCAAGCAAAGACTTCCTTATGTTTTCAAGTTTTTCTTAATGCAATCAGTCTTTTTATGTTCTCTTTACTGCTTTTCTGCTTTACTATTCTGTTTTCTATCATGTTGTGTGCACATAAGGGGCATGAGTTAACTTTATTGGACTTCCTTATGTTTTCTGCCTGGTTATGCCTTTTTATGATGCCAAAAGGGGGAAGTTAAGGGGGAAGCACATCGATAGGGGGAAGTTTCCAGTAAAAATACAATTTTAAACGAATTTATTGATAATACTAAGAACCTGAAGTTTAAAAACAATATTTGAAAAACTAAATTTAAACCTCCAACCCCGGATCCGATGTCACTCAGTCATGAGCTGCTATATGAGCTGCTATATATATAAAAATAAAGAATGAAGAAATAGACAACATAGTCTCAAAATAAGTGCAACAGGTGGAATAAGGAAGAGAAGACGAGGTCGCGATCGCCAGCTGCTACCTCGACAACTCCAATGAAAACTCTGACAGTTGCTCAATATCCACTACCGGGTCCCGGTGTACCTGGATCTGCACACAAGGTGCAGGGGGTAACGTGAGTACACCAACTCAGAAGTAACGAACCCAAACAATGGGCTGAGAAGTAGTGAAGGACAAAATCTCAGAAATTACAATAAACAATATATAGAAAATAGACATGCTAACAGTTTATCAGAATGAGTAAATATGCCAAGTATGCCAGTATACTCTACATGCCATCATAAAAA
>MDKJ01117297.1:0-26155 GCA_005239525.1 Nicotiana knightiana
TGTTCCTCCACATCAATCCCCTTCAATGATCAGTAATTCTCCCTCAATGTTATGTTTTTGGGTCTATTTATATGTTTAGGATAAACCCTAAACGTGTAGGAGACTTCTATTTCAATTAGAAAACACTTAAACTCGTCAAAATTCGGTTTCTGGCCGACTGGGGACCCTGGCGTTTGGACCCAAACGCCTGGCTAGCAGGGCTGGCGTTTTAGCCCAAACGCTGGCTAACGCCAGGGTAGGGCTGGCGTTTCAGCCCAAACGCCTGGCTAACGCCAGGCAGGGTCAGGCTGTTTGGCTCTGTCGCCCGGCTATCGCCCAGGTGTCTCCTTTCGCGTATTTTTCGACGTATTTGCATCATTTTAGCTCCGTTTCCATTTCCAATTCACCTACACATAAACTAAACCCCATTAGGCACATACAACGTGTATTTTTATCATTAAACCACATAAAATGCAAGGTATATAATGCTTAAAATCATGAATTCTAGCCACGCATCATCGCCCATGAAGGGCGTGATGATATTCGGAAAGAAGGGCAAGTTGAACCCTAGGTACATTGGTCCATTTGATATTCTGGACAAGGTAGGAGAGGTGGCCTATAGACTTGCCTTGCCACCTAGTTTGTCAGTTGTGCATCCGGTATTTCACGTGTCTATGCTCCGAAGGTATATTGCGGACCCATCTCATGTACTTGACTTTAGTGGTGTCAAGTTGGACAAGGCTTTGTCATATGAGGAGGAGCCGGTAGCCATATTAGATCGGCAAGTGTGACAGTTGAGATCGAAGAGTTATCCTTCGGTTCGTGTTCAGTGGAGAGGTCAGCCTGTTGAGGCAGCTACTTGGGAGTTCGAGCCCGAAATGCGGAGCCGTTATCCCCACCTTTTCCTCGATTCAGGTACTTTTCTATGTCCGTTCGAGGACGAATGATTGTTTTAGAGGTGGAGATTGTGATGACCCAAAAGGTCATCTTGTGTAATTTAGCAAAAACTGTGTTCCGAGGCCCTGAAAGCCTCCGTTAATCTCACCTCGATGTGTGTGCACAGCCCGAGCGCGTAGCCGGGAAGTCTATATACGGAAATATGTTGAACATTTGAATTTATGATAATTAATGGAATAAAGTTGACTTTGGTCAACATTTTTTAGAAACGGACCCGGACCCGTGATCTGACGGTCCCGGAGGGTCTGTAGGAAAATATGGGATCTGGGCGTATGCCCGGAATCGAATTCTGAGGTCCCAAGCCCAATAAATAAATTTTTAAAGAAAATTATTTTCTGAAAATAAGAAAGACTTTTGAAAATGAACTTTGATGTGAAATCTGTGTTATCGGGCCCGTATTATGGTTCTGAAGCACGGAACAGGTTCAATATGTGTTATGTGAGTTATCTGTAAAATTTTGAAAGAAACGGACTTGGTTTGACGTGTTTCGGACCAAAATCATAATAATTGAGCCTTATGAAGTTTTAAGAAAATTCTATGAGTTTTGAGGGTTAATTCATTTATGTTGATGATGTTTTGGTGATTTCAATGCTTGAATAAGTCCGTAGGTTGATTTTGAAATCGTGTGTATATTTGCTTTTGAGCCCCGAGGGCTCGGGTGAGTTCCGGGTAGGTGTCGGGGTGCAAAAGAGTTGGAAAAACTGGTGTTTTAGTATGTATCTAGTGTCCAATCATTTGTTGAGTCGATTATGTCTAGATACTATCATTTTGGAGTTGGATTCGAGAGGGAAAGCAGTTCTAGAGGCTTGATTTGGATTATTGGAATCGAGGTAAGTGTTTGGCGTAACCCTAGCTTGAGGGAATAGGTGTTGAGTCATATGTGCTACGTGTTAGTATCATGTTCAATGTATAGGTGAGGTGACTAGTACTTATACCTTGTTATCAAGCATGCACGTGAGTCATATCTTATGGTATATGTGTTTTCTTCGATATCCACTGTATTTATGAGGTAGCTTCTATTTTGGAGATTATTCAATTGTTGGAAATACTGAGTTGTGAACACTGTTTATTAGTTGTTCGGTTGAGGATTATTTTGGTTATGTTGTACGTTCAGTGATATTTGTTATAGCTGGGTCCCTTGCCGGGACGGTGATATTTCTATTATTGTTCCCTTGTCGGGACGGTGATATTTCTGTTATTGTTCATTTGCCAGGATGTTGTAAATTATGTTTTGTATTGTGGTTCTTCCTTGCCAAATTGTTGTTCTGATTATTGTTAGGTAAGGAAGAGTGTAAAGCACGAAGGGTGATGTCGTGCCATTATTCATATTAAAATCAAGAAGGTTAATGTCGTGCCGATATAGTGAGGTAAAAGCACGAAGGGTGATGCCGTTCCATTATTTATATTAAGAGCACGAAGGTTAATGCCATGCCGATATGTGAGGTAAAATCACGAAGGGTGATGCCGTGCACTTGTCTTAGTGAGAATTAGTGTAAAGCACGAAGGGTGATGTCGTGCACTTGTTTTGGTAAGTATGAGAGTAAAGCACGAAGGGTGATGTCGTGCACTTGTCTTGGTGAGAATGAGAGTAAAGCACAAAGGGTGATGTCGTTCACTTGTTTATTTCCCTGTTGTTATTCTGATACTAGACGATTTCCATGCTATTAATCAATGAGTATTTTTTCCCTCTGTACCCTGACATGTTCTTCCCGTATTTGTTCTTAATTGTTTACTTCTTGCCGTTATTTCTATTATATATTATTGAATTGCACAGGTGTTTATTATTTGTCGTGTCCAAGCCTCGTCACTACTTCGCCGAGGTTAGGCTCAGCACTTACTCAGTACATGGGGTTGGTTGTACTGATGCTACACTTGCACTTCTTTATGTTGTGCAGATTACAGTACTGGACCCGGTGGACAGTGATCGAGGGAGTGTCCTTCAGTCCACAGGCGACACTGAGGTAGTCCTGCAGGCGTCCGCCCAGGCCTTGGAGTCACGTCCTATCTCATTCCTTTTTTTTTCTGTCTTCTCTTGTACTTCCGAGACAGTTGTATTGTTTTGTTCAGACATTGTTTTTAGCAAAAATATTAGACTGTTCGTGAGTTTGTGATACCAGTTCAGGGGGTATGTTTAAGGAAATTTAGTAGTACGTATTATTTAAGTTGTTGAATTTCTTATCTTCCGCATTCTTGTTTCTATTCTTCTTGTATTTCACTTTTAAATTCAAAATTACAAAGGAATAAAACGGATTTACTAGTAACATTGGCTTGTCTAGCAAGTTCAATGTTAGATGCCATCACGGCCTGAAGGTGGGATTTCGGGTCGTGACAGAATCGTCCTAGGGCGGCTATGCGTCTGGTTAATCTTTGCACGGCCTTCACGTTGTCTACGATCGGGATATCTTCGATGGCTTTGATTTTGCTGGGGTTGATCTCGACTCCTCGGTTGGATATCATGAACCCGAGAAATTTACCTGATCCGACTCCGAACGCATATTTCTCCAGGTTCAACTTCATATTGTACTTCTTCAAAATGCTGAAAGCTTCCTGCAAATGTTTTAAATGGTCTTTTTCTGTCAGGGACTTAACCAACATGTCGGCAATATAAACCTCCATCGATTTTCCTATTTTTTCTTCAAACATCCGGTTTACTAGGCATTGATAAGTGACACCAGTATTTTTTAGTCCGAATGGCATCACGTTATACCAGTATGTTACATACTTAGTAATGAAGGAGGTTTTCTCCTAATAATCCGGGTCCATCCATATTTAACTGTACCCGGAATAGGAATCGAGAAAGCTGATGATCTCTTGGCCGACCGTGGCATCGATCATGCGATCGATGTTGGATAGAGGGAAGAAGTCCTTGGGACATGCTTTGTTCAAATTCTTATAATCTACACACATTCTTAATTTGTTCCCCTTTTTGGGAACTACCACTACGTTTGCTAACCAATCCGGGTATTTAACCTCCTGGATGGACTCTATTTTAAGGATTTGAGATACCTCGTCCTTGATGAAAGCATGCTTGACCTCGGACTAGGGCCTCCTTTTCTGCCTGACCGGATGAAATTTCGAGTCCAGGCTTAGCTTGTGAGTGGTTATGTACGGTAGGATCCCTGTCATATAAATACCGGACCAAGCGAAACAATCTATTTTAGCTATAAGACATTGAATGAGTTTTTTCCTAACCACGGGAATTAACCCCCTGCCCAAGTATACTTTCTGTATACGGCTAAAATCTGAAAAACCCGATTTTACGATCATTACGGCATTCAGAAGGCCCGAAGGTTCGAGATATAGCATCGAGGGGGAGGGTATCGAGGATTCTTGACCCTGAAGCAGTGTATATCAAAGACCATCATGGAAAGGCGGGAAATTCCCAAAAGGCACGTGGTCAAAGCTGACCAAGTACGCAAAATAATACAAGCCCGTATCGTGGCATTAAATGGATGTACCATAAATCTCTCTTTTGTAAAAATTACACATGTACTATATTGGGATTCCCCCTCATATATAAAGGGGACCCTTGTCACTTTGTAAGACACGTGATATTCAGTACAGGAACAAGAACATTCTCTGCTCTCCAACTTAAACATTCTCTACAATTGTTTCACTGATTTATTGTCTTTCATTTATTGTGTTCATTAGTTGTTCTTCATTTTTTTCTCGTTATTAATCACAAATAGGCCATCTTCGAGGCCTTCAATACTTCTATATCATTCTCAACAGCCCCTTGTCAAGCTCTTGAACTCGACCTCGAGGTCCATTCCGACCAAGCTCGAGACCCCGTCCCTCCACTTCTCGGTTTGCATAATCTCATTACCCTTCGCTCTTATTTTGTTTTCTCACTTCTCACCTAGCATCTACTGCCTAAACAACTGGTATTAAAATAGATCACATATTTTTGGAACCACATAATCAAATATAATTGTAATACCATTTTCAAGGTAAACAGTTTGGCGCCCACCGTGGGGCTAAAAATAATAGTGATTGTTTTAGTGCTGGTTTTCTAAAAACACAAGTTATTCTTCACACTTTTTCTTGTCCAAGAATCTTCAATTTCAGGTCAGGAAATGTCTAACTCAGTAAACGCACATGAAAACAACGGTCATGAGGATCACGGAGAGAATGGCGCAGCTACTTCAGGTGTCGGTGTACCACCGCAGAACCCGGAAAGGCACCAGTGCAAATCCCCATCGATGAAGGCTCACGCAACGCTCTACATGTCGATATGAGTTCTCATACAGAGGAAATGTGCTTGAAGGAGACTAGCGTGAAACATAGGGATCCCCTGCTCAAAATAAAGGGAAGTTAGCCTTCATGTCATGTTTGAGATGTTGCAAGAACAGCAAGTGGCTATTGCGCAGCTACAAATCCATCAGAGAACCCCAAGCACAGCACTACCAGAAATGGCTCCTCGAGTCAAACAGGCACCAAAAAGGTCGAGCAATAATGGGTCAGGAGCCGACCCCGCCATTATGAAGATGCTCGAGGACCTCGCAAAGAGGATTGAGTAGGGCCAAAAGAATATAGAAGCTAATGACAAGAAAGTGGAGACCTATAACTCAAGGGTCGATCAGATCCCGAGCGCACCCCCGATTCTGAAGGGTGTAGATTCAAAAATGTTCATTCAAAAGCCATTCCCATCAAGTGCAGCCCCGAAGCCCATCCCGAATAAATTCAGAATGCCCGATCTCCCGAAGTACAATGGGACCTCGGACCCTAATGAGCACATTATTGCCTACACTTGTGTTGTGAAAGGGAACGACCTAAGAGATGAGGAGATTGAATCCATCCTATTGAAAAATTTGGAGAAACACTATCCAAAGGGGCCATGATGTGGTATCATAACCTTCCCCCGAACTCGATAGATTCATTTTTCCATGATGGCGGACTCTTTTTTTAAGGCACATGTTGGTTCCATCAAGGTCGCTACAAGGAAATCTGATGCCTTCAAAATCAAACAAATAGAGAACGAGATGTTGAGGGAGTTCGTATCCCGCTTCCAACTGGAACAAATGGAATTACCACCGGTCTCTAACGATTGGGCAGTACAAGCCTTCGCTCAGGGCTTGAATGAACGAAGCTCGATAGCTTCAAAGTAGTTGAAGCAAAACTTAATCGAGTACCCCGCCGTAGTTTGGACGGATGTGCACAACAGGTATCAGTCAAAGATCACAGTCGAGGATGACCAATTGGAGGCCCCCTCGGGCTCGGTGTATCCCAGCAGGCTCTTAGCAAAGGAATCGAGGCTCCCAGAAAAAGAGTCGAGGCCAAGTAAAGAAAGGTATCAACCGTATATAGAAAATCAGAGAAATATCTCGAGGCGTAACATACCTCGAAGTGACCAAAGGATGGATCGGGGATAGAATCCTGGGGGACTCATAAACAAAGAAGGTTTTGCAGGCACAGGGCTGGTAAAGGCACCCCCACTATCTAAGTACAACTTCAACGTTGATGTTTCAGACCTCGTATCGGCCATAGGTAAAATCAAGGATACCAGGTGGCTGAGGACTGACATAATATGTGAATATCACGGTACCCATGGTCATAGGACTGAGGATTGCAGACAGCTTCGAGAATAGGTAGCGCGACTAATTAGCAAAGGGCACCTTCGAGAGTTCCTCAGCGACTGAGCTAAAAACCAATTTCGGGAAAGAGAAGCGAACAGGAAGAATGAAACAGAAGAACCACGGCACGTCATCCACATGATTATTAGAGGAGTCGACGTCCCTCGGGGACCCGTTTTCAAGAAAACAAAAGTATCCATCACCAGGGAAAAGCGAACTCGGAGCTACATACCTGAAGATGCTCTTTCATTCAGAGAAGAGGACATGGAGACCTTGTCTCAACCTCATAATGACACACCGGTAATTTCTTTTCTTTTGAATAAATTACAAGTTAAACGTGTGCTCGTGGATCCAGGTATCTCGGCCAATATAATTAGGTCGAGGGTGGTAGAGCAACTCGGGTTGCTCGACCAGGTCAGGCCCGCCTCCCGTGTCCTCAACGGATTCAAAATGCCGAGCGAAATAACGAAAGGGGAAATCATCCTCCCGGTCAGCATGGCCGGTACAATTCAAACACCAAGTTTCATGCCATCGAAGGTGAGATGAGATACAACGCATTGCTCAGAAGTCCATGGATTCACAGTATGTGGACGGTGTAGTCAAGCCTTCATCAAATGATGAAGTTCCCTACGAAGGATGGAATAAAAATAATATACGGGGAGTAGCACGCAGCAAAATAAATGTTTGCAGTACACGATGTGGCACCGACGCCGGCACCTTCTACATCGAAGGAGCCAAAAAACAAGCAAGTAGCCAAGTAGTGATCACAAACTGCATCGTCGATGAACGAATAAAGGACCATTTCGCATCCTCGGAACGAGTAACTGAAGCATATCGAGGCTTGAACGAGACCACAGTTAAGGTACAATACTCTCTCTCTCTCTTTCCTTCACGTTTTACACTAACCCATGTGCAGGTGTTCGATTGAAAAGAATCGGAGCACCCTCCATCTCGAAGGCCTTAGGTTTTAAAGCATGTGTTGCGCTCTTTTTCCCTCACGTCGAATTTTATCCCAAATGGGTTTTACCGATGAGGTTTTTAACGAGGAAACACCCATATGCTACCTAAGGAGAACTCACCAAGTATTCAAGGCTTCTATTTGATCAACCTCAAATACTGAGGGGCATCCCCCCGGGAGATCACTGAAACATGCCAAAGAGGGTCTCGACGGGAGGTATAGGACCAAACCGTCGAATGAACTGTGTCCACATAGAATAATTGAACCCTCGATGGTGAAAAATGTGTACTTTCAACAAGTAATCAGAGAAGAATCTCATATCATCAAAACACTTCGCGCATCAAATAAGTTTGATATTTTAACAAGAAACGGCCCCAGGGCCAAAAATTTTCCAAACGCTCGGGGAATGTCCTCGGCAGTCACCCCATCGAGTCACCAAAAACTTGAAGCCATAAGACCTCAGGGCTGGCAACTTCAAGTTCATAAGCCCTCCATGAGGCAATGTCAACAATGTAAGCCCTCATGAGGCAATATCAACAGTATCAGCCCTCCATGAGGCGATATCAAGAATCTAAGCCCTCAAGGAGGCAACATTAAAATTGTATGACCTTAAAAAGGAATAAACCCGACTCGGGGACTATCCTCGACAGTCACCCCATCGAGTTACCAAAAACTCGAAGCCATAAGACCTCAGGGCCAGCAACTTCGAGCTCATAAGCCCTCCATAAGGCACCAATGTAAGCCCTCCACGAGGCAACATCAAAACTGTAAGACTTCAAGCAACGCATGTACAAATTTGTAAGACCTTAAAAAGGCATAATCACGATATCAAATTCAAGGCTATATATTCGAACTTGTAAGACCCCTAAAAAGGCATACCCTCAATATAGACACCGAGAATATCTCACTCGGGGACTAAAAGGCTACGACCAAATACAATGACCACCGTCATAAGGCTCGGGCCAAACTAACGCAACTCGGAGACGTCCGACTGTTGCCATAAAATCGCAAGCCTCCAATTACTTTGAAAAAACATCGAAAAGAACCGGTTAAAGGTCGTACCAACCTAACACGTAAGAGCCCGAGTTGCTAGCCACATTAAAGGTCATACCGACCTAATGCGTAAGAGACCACGGGCCAGCCTAAAAAGCCTAACGTCTGATTCAAAAACCCTAAGGGTCGATGAGCTCGAGTCAAAACCTGACTCGTAGACTGAGCCCGAAACGGTTAACTAAAGCGCCTAAGGGTCAAATACGTAAGATCCTGAGCGCCAGCCATATCAAAGGGCATACTGACCCAATGTGTAATTGCCCATGGGACAATCTAAAAATCCTCAGGGCTAATTTATAACCCCAAGGGTTTCATCTCAAAGTCCAATTCATCGGGCTAATTATCGACAAACAAATCAGAAGAAATAAAGAATCTTTCATATATATATATGTGTGTGTGTGTGTGTGTGTATTACAAATATACAATCCTCCCACAGGAGTCTTTACAAAGAACAAGGAAGGAAAACCTAGTCTGCTCTAGGGACCAGCTCCCTCAGAGACCTACATCGGGCATACTAATTGCCCCTCCTCTCTCTATAAAAAGCTCCCCTCAGCTCGGCCCGAGCATCGGCAGCATCTGTCAAATAAACGGCCACTTTCTTATCGGTTTTTGCTCGAACTTCTTCAGCTTCAGCCCGGGCGTCCATGGCCTCGGCCTTCATACTCAAAAGATCAGTCTCGGGCTTGGAAATCCTGCTCGTCTAAATTGAGCTATCTTCTCGAGCATTGTGAAGTTGTATCTCGAGGGAAGCCGCCTTGGCCAAAGCATTCCTTTGCGCCGCTACATGAACGACTATATGCGCCTTCAACATATTGCATTCGGAATTAACCTGCCCGACTTTGCCCCAGAGGCGTTCCAACGCTTCTGTCTTTCTCTGCAACTGAAACACCAAAACATTAAATCTCGAAGGCGATAAAGGAAGCACATACTCCCGCAAAATCAGGATTATATGTTGCTCAAGATTGCCTTCGTAATCTCGGTTTCGATTCACCTTTGATCGAAGGCATATCAATTCTTTTGTCTTCTCATTACAAAGAAGTCTGAGAGATTTCTCCTTGCCTAAGGTTTCTCGCAACGTGGCCTCGCAATAGAACAGCACAGACTTGAGATTTCCAAAAGCCTACGAAAAAGAAGCGTCAATTCAAAAAATGAAAATACAAAACTGAAAAACCAACAAAGCCAACAAAAAACTCACCTCGGAACAGAGCCGTTGAGCCTCCTCAAAAGTTGAGTGTGCGTCTACTGGCATGGCCCCATCAGCCCCAGTCGAACCACTCCTGGCAGGGGCATGATCACTTGAGACCCCACTTGGTTCGAGCGGCCCTCACTAAACTTCCCTCGAAGTACATTTGAGAGCGGAAGCATACGATGGTGGAGGGCCCCCGGCTTGAGTCGTAGATGAAGAACCATCCTCCCGAGGAGAGTTGATGTCCACAGAATGAACGACGTATATAAAGTCCTCCTCTGCGACGACATCTCCTTTGTGTCTCCGGGAAGGCCCGCCTCATTGAGAATGTCCTCATCCGTAGAGGATCTTTTTCTCTTATTATTCTCTCTCGATTTCGAAGCCGACGGGCCTTCCCTCTCCTCGAAAGTACACAGGCTCACCTTGGAGAATCCACCAACACATGTGGTGGAAGAATTAGTACATATAAAAGAAAGCACTACTCAAAAGGCAACCACACGGCTCATACTGTAGTGCTTAGCTTCCCATCTTCCCTTCGACAGATCTCGCCACTTGCTTTCGTCATATGTTGAGGAAGCTGTCAGCCTCCGAGTCTAGTCTGTAAGATCTGGGACCTCCTCCGGAATCCACAGGACTGCTGAGAAAAGAGAAAAAGAAACACTCTTACAAATCAACAAGAGTAAAGGACACTAAGGTACGACATAGTATTTAAGTTTGAAGTTCCATTTTTCGGTAAATGGCAGGAACTCTGCAGGAATAATGTCGACGGTCCTCACTCGGACAAATCAACTCATCCATCCTCTATTCTGATCCTCATCATCACTGGCGATGAAAGGCTTAGTGGATCGGCGTTGTAATGCAGTCAAGCCTCGACAATGCTGAGGGTGATATAATCTAATAAGGTGGCTAACGGTAAACTTGAGCTCAGCCTTTTCGGTAAAGTACCTCATCATCATCACTACCCGCCAAAAGAACGGATGAATCTGAGCCAGGGTGACTCGGTACCTTTTGCAGAATTCGAGCACCAGGCGGTCGAGGGGGCCCAATGTAAAGGGGTACGTATACACGTTCAAGAATACCTCAACATAGGTCATAATGTTCTCTTCTCGAGAAGGTATCTTCAGCATCACATTTTCTCCGCATAGACAATCTCTCCTCACGGCCTTGAGGTGATTGTCTTCTACCGATCAAATAAACCTCGACACATGCTCTCGATGGCCTGGGGAATCAAGGGGTTTCTCTAGTGCAAAGTGCTTTATCAAAGCAAAACAGCTCGAGGTTAACTCGCCATGCGCCGACGGTGTATCACCGGCCGAGCCAGAAGCAGAGGTAATGTTTCCCTCTTCTTGGTGAACGGATTCGGGCATGGCAGCCATAACTACTCTAGCAGAGGTAAAGAGGAAGAAATGAAAATAGTTTCGCAAGAATAGAAAAGGAAGAGAACGTTGAAAAGAAAGCTAGTTCTTCAAATTTGCAAGACTTAAATGAAGAGGAAGCAAGTATATATATAGACAAGCGACGACTATTGAATTACTTTGAAAGCCAATTAATTCTGACAAAGTCGTCATTGCTTTTGGGTAAGTGTACCGGCGGAGCCACTCGGTCACTTCACGGTCATGTCATATAAAAGACAATGTCACACAGCGTTCGAGGGATCGAAACTCTCATGCTGACCTAGCCTCGAGAAGGTTTCTTATCTCGAGGGGATCTACTATTACAAGTACGGGTTTCGAAGGGCTAAAATCAAAGCTCGAAAGTCAGCTTTTGCGTAAGCATTGCAGGGCAAAGTTTGGTAGATATGTAACAAAGAGGTATTTTATTTCAAAATGCATTTACACGGGTATTTCTACAAATATTTCCTCCTAAGGTCCCATATACACAAAAGGAAAAAAGTAAAACAGTAGGTGAATCTACTCTTCGCCTTCGCTGCGGCCCGAGCCACTTTCAGATCCCTCATCTGACGTTGTCGGCATTGCCGATTCTTCCTCCAGGGCCCTGGCATCTTCGATCTCGACAGAGAGATCGACACCCTTAGCGCTCACTTCCTCGAAAGCTTGTCTCCTGGCTTGTATGCGAGCATGGGTAACTTCCCGAGCCAGTTTTAGCTCGGCCTTCTCGGATATCTCCCTGGCCAGGTCATTCGCGACAGCAGCATCCCTTTTGTATGAAGATACGAACTCGTCGGCCTCAGACTTGGCCACAGATAGTGCAGCAGCCTCCTCCTGAGCACCTCGAAGAAGGTCTTGAATCGAGGATAGCTTCCCCCGAAGCGCATCCCTCTCCAAAGCCATGGCATCATTCAGTCGATCTAGCTCAAGGATTTTGGCGTCTTTGGCAACAACATCCTCTTGGAGCTGCTCCACCAGGGCATCCTTCTGCCTAATCTAAAAGACACAAAAAGTACGTCGATTAGAACCAAGTGGAAATGAAAGATAAAATTAAGATAAAATTGTGGTTACCAGAATACCTGCTCGATGAAGTCAGCCCTCTCTTGGAACGCTCTCTCCGAGCCTGACCGGAGGTTGATCAATTCCTCCTCTTTTCGGGCACATAGAGCCTCCAACTCGACCGACTCCGATATAAGCTTCTCAAATTTCTCTCCACGATGAGTCAACTCATCTTGCATCTTCGATAAGGCTTGATCATACATATTTTTGACCTGCAGCACAAAGAAAGAAAGTTAGAAAGCATGGTAGGGAGTTGAAGAATAGAATTTTGTTTCAAGAAAGTCACCTGTTTTTGGATCCTCTCGGCCTCCTCGAGGGCAACGAGGGCATCTATATCGGTCTCCTTCTCTACGCCTTTAAAATAATCTTTGAATGTGTCATCCCCTCCGTGAGAGGTCCTCAACCCAGGGGCATTCCTCTCTTAGGCATTTCGTGTCTCCCCTGGAGAGAACAACGGGCCCGATTGAAATCCATCGACAACATCAGCCTCCATCGAAGCTTCCTCTCACCCCCGAAAAATTTCGGAAGAAGATCCCTCAAACTCACCGACGCGGACTGTGACATGTCCGACGGGCGGTTCGAGAACTCCACCCGAACCCTCCTCGAGGGTCTCCTCAGCACAGGGTGAGTCCGCATCGGCCACCTCCAACTCAGTAGGCGACCGCCCAACAACTCTCGAAGCATCAGCGCTTCATTTTTCCCTTTGTACCAAAGGTAAGGTATCATCACTCTCTTCCTCAGTTCGCAGGTCCTCAGCGGCCATAGAGGATAGGAGCGTGGCATCAGTCTTGGGCTTTCGAGCCTTTGCTCTTTTGGATTTTGGGGACTCCGTCGAGGCCTCCTTCTTCCTTTTCTTGTCCTTGGTAGCCTTCGACGCCTCTTCCTCACTAGTAGGGGACGGTCTCATCAACACGCCTTCCCCAAGGCCTGCACAAGCGTGTTATATCAAAAAACACCACCATCGAAAATACTTACAAATAATGAGAAACAACAACAACGAGAGCATATTGTGGTTCTTAGCATGCCATTGTGTTTTTTCCAGATCACGCCAGACACATTTGTTGTATGGAAAGGCGGAGTCTAAAAGTTTAACCCACCCCAGAAAGTCCTGGACCGCACCGAGAAACCAAACGGTGGCTGCACAATTAGAAGAAAATCAGTCAAGACAAAAAGAGGTGGCAAAACATGCTCAATTCAGGGATACTTACGTTTCATATTCCATTCCTCCGGGAACGACATTCTATCAGCAAGGATGATGTTCGAGGTTCTGACTCTGACGAATCAGCTCATCTACCCCGATCTCTATCTTCGTCGATACAGGCACAGAACGCCTTGGCGGATCGACGATGCAATTTAACTAAACCCCCTCGAAAGAGATGAGGGCTATATAGTCTGATCAAGTGATCGAGGGTGAACTTCATACCCTCGACCATGTTGGTAATGTATTGAATCATATATACAATCCTCCAAAAAGAAGGATAAATCAGACCGAGTGTCACTCAGTATTGACGACAAAAGTCGAGAATCACCGGGTCAATCAGTGGAGAGGAAGAATCTACGGGGCCTAAGGTAAAAGGGTATGTGTATACGCTGAGAAAGCCAGCCTTATGTGTGACTATGCTTTCATCAGCTGTAGGGATTTCCACTCGGGCCACCTCCCCTCAACGGTAGTCAAGTTTTACCCTTTCTATATCCGATACTACATTATGTATCGGGACATGGGCTCGCATCGGCCCGGTGTAGAAGGGGGTTTTTCAATTGTGAAATTGGAGACGGTGTTGAAAGGACCAGGGATGCACTACTCGATGGTAGGAGGATTTTTTGACTTTCCCTTAGATGGGCATGATGAAGAAGCGGCTCCCTCCTTTTGTGGTACCGTTTTGGAAGTTTTTTCCATGGTTATAATTGAGTTTTGAAGAGAAAGGATGAAGAAGCAAACGTAGATAGAAGGTAAGAGTGGGAAAAACTTAGTAAAAGTTTGAAGGTTTGAAGAATATGTAAAATTATGAAAAAGAAAGTGATTGAAGTATTTATAGAGGCCCTTTGGGCATGCTTGAAGTGGAAAGGTCGAACCAATAATGGTCCGTGGGCTTCTCGAGAATTGTGTTGACAGCGACCTCTATGCAGATTTTTATGTCACATCATTTAATGTTCTGAAGAGACTGGCATCATAATAGGGATATCGAAGAGGCAATAAGTCAAGACCGTTTCTTATCACTTCATTCTAAGAAACGCGGGGACTATCTGTATACTGCTAAAATCGAAGAACCCGATTTTACGATCATTACGACATTAAGAAGGCTTGAAGGTTCGAGTTTTGGCATCGAGGGGGGGTATCGAGGGTTCTCGAACCCAAAGCAGTGTAGATCAAAGACCATCATAGAAAGGCGGGATATTCCCAAAAGGCACGTGATTAAAGCTGAACAAGTACGCAAAATAGTACAAGCCCGTACAGTGGCATTAAATGGTTGTACCATCCATCTCTCTTTTGTAATAATTACACATGTACTATGTTGGGATTCTCCCTCAAATATAAAGGGTACCCTTGTCACTTTGTAAGACACATGATATTCAATACAAGAACAAGAACATTCTCTGCTCTCTAACTCAAACCTTCCCTACAATTGTTTCACTGATTTATTGCCTTTCATTTATTGTATTCATTAGTTGTTCTTCATTTATTTCTCGTTATTAATCACAAATAGGCCATCTTTGAGGCCTTCAATACTGCTATATCATTCTCGACAGCTCCTTTTCAAGCTCTTGAGCTTGACCTCGAGGTCCATTCCGACCAAGCTCGAGACCACATCCCTCCATTGCTCGGTTTGCATAATATCGTTACCCTTCGCTCTTATTTCATTTTCTTACTTCTCACCTAGCATATATTTCCTAAACAGATGGTATTCAAATAGATCACGTATTTTTAGAACCACATAATCAAATATAATTTTAATTACCATTTTCAAGGTAAACACCTTCTGATCGGGTAGGTGCTCGGTCAATATGACCTGTTCCAACTCTTCGACCGTTGATTTAGTATCGTCAGAGTCATTGGGACTATAAAAGATCGGGCGACCCTGTAATCAACGTCTTCGTTAGTCCCTGCTTGTCCGGTTGGGTCATGGCTGGTATCGTTGATTGCTATTTGGTCTCTTGCTTTTCTCCCGAACATGGTTCCTTTGCGTTGCGACTGTTGATACCAAAATCACTTCATCAACTACAAACATTTTTTTTGCGACCAGTTGTTCTCTATAGATTGTCTTGATCCCTTCCGGCATTAGGAATTTTAACACTTGGTGAAGAGTCGAGGGCACTGCCCTCATGTTGTGGATCCATGGCCTCCCCAATAAGGCGTTGTACCTCATGTCACCTTCGATCACATAAAACTTGGCCTCCTGGATGGTCCCAGCGGCATTGACTGGTAATGTTATTTCCCCCTAGTGGTTTCACATTGTTGATACCCAATTTGTCCTATAATATTTATAAATGCATATATACCTTCAAACTATGCATTAGCATCAATTGATATTTTTTCATAATTTCTACATTTTTTAAAATTAATTTATCCCAGTATTTTATTTATATAAAAATTTACTAATTGCATCACAAATGACTTTATAACAATTTCATGGCCTAATTTTGCTGTTTATATTTATATTAGGTTTAAATTATTTCACAATAGCCATATTTATATTTTTTGGTTACAATTGCAATAACTTTGCAATTATATCTCATGCATGCATTATCACATTATTTTACCAGAAAATAGCTTTTTATATTTTTAAAATATTGAGTAATTATTTTAAAATATTTCTGTGCATGAAAATTAATTTTATAATCTGTTAATTATTTGTATAAATTATTTTCATCAATTATTTGGGTATTTAACAAATAGTCGTTTTTATTTCAGACTTAACCCCTTTAATATCAGCCCAAATCCTCAAATAAAACTAGCCCAAACCCTCAAATAAAACCATCCCAAACCCCTTAGGCCCAATCTGTATACACCCGACCCAATCACCCCATTTAATCATGGTCGTTGATCATTTTGATCAACGGTCCGCGATTAAACCTACCATAATTAATCCCAACTAACCCTAACCTCTAATAACTTCTTCAAACCGGCCTCCCCTGAATCCCTCCTCCTCTCCATTCTCTCTCAAGCTTACCCTAATCCTAATCCTAATCGACGTCACCGGCGAAACCCCCTTCTATGGTATTTTCGTGCCTTCTCAGACCACCACTGGTCTCCTATACTCCCTTGATCTTTGATTTCATGAGTCCTTGAGGAGATCTCAAGGAAAGCCAACTTGTTCCAGTCTGAAACTTGTTCACCGGCCAGTAGGCCATGTTCGTTTGTAAGTATGGATTTCCTCTTGTTTTTGGTACGAATCCGTGGGTTTTTGACCGATTCTCATCATCTTTACTATTTTTTGAAAACCCTTCACTATTGTTTGATTCTTCTCAGATCTTTATAAATCTGAGGTGATTCGAGTATTATTAAGTATTTTCCTTTAAAAATCCCTTATTTTAATTAACTATTTCGATTTTAGTCACTCTTTCTAAAACTAGGGTTTTTTCACAGACCTCCTTTAAAAGATTTTCTACTTTCAATGTTTAATCTATTCATTTGTTTACGTATTTGACTAATTTTTGCATGAATGCTCGAACCTTAGATGTTTCTAGTGGTTATACTGATTTCTTCTTCTTTCGTTTATTATGTTGATTTCTAGGAATCAGTTGTAGTAACTGGTTCTATTTAGGGATTCAAATGTTTTCCTTGTCAAACCCAGTATTCTTTGGGATTTTTGCCCTAACTGATCTCTATTAAGGATTCGAACCAGCTTTTCTTGTTAAACCCGATAATTCTGTGAAGTTTTACCCATTTGTTTTCTATTTATGGAGCCTGGGTAATTCTTTTGGTAAAACCAGTATTCTTTTAAAGATTTTTACTGATTATTTCCTATTATTTTTCCATGTTAAAATCTGTGTGCACAGATCTTGTTTGTTTCCCTATTTTTCAACTTTAATTGATTACACTTTCCCTAATTAGTTGTCCGTATAATTTTGAGATTCTTACCGATCTCTTATTTGGTATGATTTGGACTCCTTTCCTTAATTAACCCCCATGTTGTTACTGTTAATCAATTACCCCAGATTAAGGGGGTCTATTTCGAACTCCTTTAGGTGAATTGATTCTGTGATTATCCTTAATTGACTGACTTCTGATTCTTTTACCTTATTTGTTCTACTCCTAAAGTACTATATATACACTCTTGTTTTACCTCTCAAAGAGAAGGACAACATTTCAAACACACACATACAAAAACTTTCTCTCATCCCTCTTTCTGCTACTTGGGTTCATCGTTTGTCTAGTCGGCTGAAAGCCAAGGCTAGACTGTTGAATCCTGCCTACTTTACTTTTTGCTTTTGCTTCCTTAACTGGTATGTTTCTTTCTCAAATGTCATTATGAAGTTGAAACCTATATGATTATTTTTTGCTCCATGATCCATGTCTCTTCTGCACTAGTTCAATCGCTTGTGTACTCAATGTTATATTCTTTCTTGTTTACTGCTTTGATAATGCATGCCTAAGTTCATTCTTCCATGTCTATTGTTTTAATCAGCATTCTATTACTGCTTAAATTTCCAGTATGTTTATTGCTTTAAACCAATGGCTACTTTTATGGTTAGTGCTCTTATTTCTTCTATCCACTAACTTCAATTGGCATGACTAACTTTTTGTAATTAGACCCATGTCCTCAGCATGACTATTCCTACACTTAGTCTTTGTGCTTTATTGTCTATTACTACTTTAGCATCAAGTATGGCTTTCCTGTTAAGACTCTAAATCAGTAGTCTATGTTCTAATGGATGCTATGAATTTGTTTGCTAAATTTCAATTGACTCTTGTCTGTCCTTATTGCTTAATGTGATCTCTTATTTTCGTGTTCCTCTGTTCCCAACCCCTGATCCCTATCAGTAAAATTGCATGTCCTCACCTAGAGTTAATTAACAAACCAAGTTTGAATCTAGGTGGTATTGAGCTTTGTGACTTTGTTGTTGTTTACTGAACCTTTCCTTCCTCAGAATGTTTTCAAAATGTTTTTACTCTTAATATGTTTTTCCCAAACCGTGCCCATTCCTAAAGTATTTTTCACTCCTAAATGTTTTACTCATATACTACTTTCCCAAAGTTATTCCGGCTATGTCAAGCACTCTCACTTCTACTCTTAGATCACTTAAGTTCTACCCCTCCAGTGTTGGAAATCCATGAGATTCCTCCGAACTCTTGCACACTGGGGCTGGCCTTTTCCACACTGCACATAATCACTTCCCTACTCAAAGAATCTTGGTGTGACCATTGACCGGGATCCCTGAGGTCCTTAGGGAACTTTGACACACCAGGACACCCTACTGGCTATGAGACTTTGGCATCCTGGACTGTTTTGAAGGCCTAGTATTTCCATGTTCACTTTGGGCCTATCACAGGCTCCCTATAGCATAGCTTATAATTATTATGTAATTCATTTATTTATGATCTGCAATAACAACCTTTGTAAACAGATATTGGGGAAATTAGTAAAGGGGAGGGATTCGTATATGGATTTTTGTAGGGAGACCAGGTAGAAATCATGCTTTAGGGTTATATTGTGTTTACTTGCATTAAAAATCCTGCCTTTAGGTCTATATTGTGTTTACTTGCATTATAAATCATGTTTCAGGCTCATATTACGTTATTCGCACTAGCAGTCATGCTTTAGGTTTATATGATTTTTACCATGCTTTTAGATCACTTGACATACTAGGCAATGTGTTATAGGCTCATTACCTCATTTGTTACGGAATTCTGCTTCTGCATAATATCACCTAGAAATCCTATTATTAAGTTACCACTGCAATTCTGCATAATAAAATGTACATCCCTGAATGCATTAGAAATCCTGCTTTAGGACTGTGTCTGTATTCGCTTTACATCATGTCCACATCGCTTAGTCAATAACCGTCCTGTCTATAAGATGTTTAAAAGAAAATTTCAACGCCTAGGCAAGCCTGTAGAATATTTGAAATCCTGCAAATGGTGAACTATGATTTGCTTAATTATTTGTGACTGCCCAGATTCAACAGGTTCTAAATATCAGTAGGCAAACTGATTAGGTCTTTACCGTTTCGCCTAAACATAATGTTGCACATTCTTTGTTTGTCATGCTCACCTAGATATCATGTTCTAAGACTTTTTCTGGAACATCTGAAATCTTGATGTTAGAGACGTGCTAATTGCCTGTTTATTTGTGGAGGTAAACATGAGCCCTTAATTGTTGTCTTACTTAACAGTCCTGCTTGTTCTTTGTTGTCTCTTAGATTTTCCTTTTTAAACACTTTAGGAGAGTCTAGAACTACCTAAAATAGAGGTCTTAAACACCTCCGGTACCACAAGTAAAGGACGAGTAATGCACGCTTAGAGTTCGTTTAATTAAAACCGCGTATACAATCTCTAAGGGGAGGGTAATCGGGTAGTAAAAGGATATGATGACATGTGCGTTAATGCCACGTGTAACCCCTCTAGTTGAGGAAGTATTACCGGGACTTGTACAGATGTGATCATATAGGCTAATAACATAGGACTTCCCTATCTTTATACATATGTGTGCTTAGATTGCTTACCTATTAAACTTCTTTTATCTTATTTACATATGTGTTCTTAGACTGCTTACCTTTTAAATTCCCTTCATCTTATTTACATATGTGTGCTTAGACTGCTTATCTGTTAAATGACTAATTCACAAAGTAAGTTTGGCCGGGACCCACCATTGTGGACCTCGAGGGGTGCCTAACACCTTCCCCTCAAGGTAATTTCAAGTCCTTACCCAATATGTGGTAATGTAGACTGGTTTCACGAGTTGCTTGCATTAGGTTCCCTAACGCACCTTAAATCCGTTAAGTAGCGACTCTTCAATTTCTATACTCCTTTCCCAAAAGGAAGGGAGTTGTCCCAAATGAATGTCGAAACCCGATTCTGCGAGGAAAAAGGGAGGGCATGACAGCATGGAGACTCTGCTGGGGATTTTAAGCTTTTACCATAACAAACTTGCTTTTTGTAAATTAGTCTTAAGCATGCTTCTTTTGTTAATACGTGCACACCCTTTCCCTTTCCCATTATGTGAATTTAGTTGCCCGTTTTGAGCATTTCTGATTTCCTTTACTACACAAACTGACTTATTTCTTTGTTTTCCTTTCTTAAACGTCTTTCAATTATTAAGTATCGCATTTATTATTTTCCTAATGTGAAAATACGTGACAACATGCTATTTACTGCTGCATAAATCATGTTCAACATCATATTCCACTCGTGCATAATCAATCCTTTAGCAATGCTTGATGAGTGGTTACGCTTTTCCTAATATATCATCCTTTAAATTCGGAAAGGCTTGTTTGCGGTAAAACTAGTCGATCAGCGGTGCAATCGACGGTATCGTGCCTTTCCCCCTCAAGTTGTCCGCTTGAGGGTACCAGTCTAGACCCCCATAGAAACCTTACTCTGATTATAAATGTACATGCATCATGGTCAAACCTAGTCGGGTTAGTATGTTGTCAACATAATAACCCTTTAAGAGAAACCTTATACAAAAGTCCACCGGGATTTCCATAATCCCAACGGACGCAACCACGTTTTGTGCATTAATTTGGAGAACTAAATACCAATATGCTAATTATCAATACATAAATAGTCGAATCTAGAGGGGGAAAGGGCCTAATCTTATTTGTTTTGTATAAAAGTGAGGCATGAGGTCCCCAGGTTCGACATGGTCCAAAATATACCACCGATGCTACTAGACTGGTGGGAAGATCTTTCCTCAAGTGACAAAAAACATATGAAGAAGGTCCTAGGAAATTTGTCTTCTCTGTTAGACATCCAGCCAAATAACATGTTGATAGAAGCTGCAACCATATTCTGGGATTGTGAAAATCAGTGTTTCGCTTCGGGGATGTAGAAATTATCCCGCTCCTAGAAGAAGTCGGCGGATTTGTTGGGCTATCTTGGGACAGCCCTGGGTTATTGGTACCAGAAAATCGCACTGGTAGGGGATTTCTAAAAATGATGGGTCTGAAAAAGAACGCCGATATGGAATGCTTAAATAAATATTATATACCATTTGACTACTTGTATGGGAGATACGGTCATATCAAGTCTTGCCGTATTTTCCATGAAGATTTTTCCATCACTTCCTTGGGACACATTCATCGCAGAGTTTTCGTGTTCAGTATGATAGTGTTCCCCATGAAAAGGTAGAGAATTCACACTAGATTGGCTATGGTCACGAAGACTCTAATGGAAGGAATCGAGGGACATACATACACTATAGTCCCTATGATTATAGATGAAATCTACCGGGCCTTGAACCACTGCCAGAAAAGGTCCAAACATTTTGAGGGTTGCAATTTACTGCTGCAGTTGTGGTTAATGGAGCATCTCCAAAAGGGTCAATATCGCCAGGAGTTTCCACGAAGGGCGTGGAATGACCATATTTCCTTCCATCGCCCTAAACGAATGACTTATATTTCGGACAGATTTGCTCAACAAGAGAATGCTAAAGAATGGGTGGAGTTCTTCGACAATTTGACTGAGGATCAGGTTCAGTGGATGTTTGAATGGTTCCGTGCTGACGAATTCATCATCGGGTCAAGGGACGCTCCTCACTTAGTTTTGATCGGGTGAAGGGGAATATAGTCTTATGTTCCCATCAGGGTTATGAGGCAGGCAGGCAGGAAGCAAATCATACCGTGGGTCACAAAGATAAGTCATTTCCGGGCATATTTTCAAGATGATGACATCCCTTACAAGTGTCAAGCTCAGCATATGTGGCACTCAAAGATTATTGTGGAAAAGGACACCATCGAGCCAGACAGTTATCATGCACCCTTTTACCCGGCATGGTTGGAAGATAACTTAGCTGGGAAATTTGAGCCAGTAATCGATCGGGGAAACAGGGTCATAGACGAAGATGCAGAAACCCAAGTAAAGTACAACAAGTTTCGCAAGTGGATTCATGACTCGGAGGCCAAACATCAGGATATACAGGAGACAGACAAGAGATTAATTAGGTAATGGAGGGGAAATGGCTATCACCCCCAATGAAAAGGTAGAATATTTGGAACATGGTTTAATGGAGCTAGAACAAAAGATAAGAAAGGGGGTTGTTGACTGCCAGAATATTGAAGGAAGCGAGGGAGGACATCTGGCAAAATTATACCTGTTGTTTGGCATGCACGAACTAGGGAACCTAATTGATGGAGTTAGAAAGATCAAGCTTGGGGAAGGTCTTTCTGGGACCAAGTAGATTAGATTTACCTGCTTTTCCTAAATGTAATAAGGCCAAATGTCAGTAGTGACCTATCTTTTGTTATGTTAGTGTCCTGTTGAATTCATCTATTTTATATTAATGAAATGAGGAAATTATTGGCATCTAAGTTCTCCAAAATAACTTTTCGCTAGGCCTAACTCGGGCACAATGAGGGTCTCAAAATAAGACGCGAATTTACATCCCGCAATATGTGTTTAAATGCCACAAATACTCTTTTTAGAACTCTTACTAACTTGGCTACCTTTTTTTTTTCCTTCTTTCTTTTGATTATTCCCATTCCCCAATGGTTAGGTCATGCATACTGGAATTATCATCTTATCATACTAGATCTAGGGGCCCTCCACCTTTTCCTCCTCCTAGTCCACCAAAAGGCAAAGGGAAAGCAAAGATGGATGATTTGAACGGCACCAGAAAATACAACAACACACATGTTGAACATGCAGAAGCTTCTGATGGTCGAGGTACTCAGGCCCCAAATGATGTGGTATCACGACTTGAGCGGAAAATACTACAACTCCAGGGTGATCTTGAGCAGGTCCGAAGCTTAGCAAATCTATCCCTCTCACTCAGAACCCCGAACCACCGTAAAACACACCCAACAAGCGCCCACAGAATCCTCATGCACCTCACCATTATAAAACCTCACCACAAAATCAAACTATCCCACCACAGTTACAGCAAAACGCATCCCACACTCCACAAAACACCCTGCCAGTCATTCCTAAACCCCAGAATTCCACCAATGATCACCATTATACCCAAACTCCCGATCACCAAAACAACCATATATGTGTAGAAACCCTACCTCACTCCACTCAGCCCGTATCCTATACACCAGAATCTTCTGAGAAGGACCTGCTCATTAAGAACCTGGCTGAAGAGCTCAAGAAGTTAACAAGTCGAGTTCAAGGCGTCGAAGGAAGCAAAGGTATAGAAGGTCTGAACTATGAAGACCTATGCATACAGCCCGATGTAGAACTGTTGGAGAATTACAAACCTCCCAGGTTCGAAATGTTTGACGAAACAGTTGATCCTAGGGTTCACCTGAGGACTTATTGCGACAAACTTGTAGGAGTCAGAAAGGATGAAAGGACACGAATGGAGCTTTTCATGAGGAGTCTTACAGGAGATGCTTTATCCTGGTACATCAGCCAGGATCCCAAGAAGTGGGCCAACTGGGTGAGTATGGCGTCTGACTTCATGGATAGATTCAGGTTTAACACAGAGAATGCGCCGGATGTCTTCTACATTCAGAAAAGAAGAAGCCCACTGAGACCTTCCGCGAGTATGCCACTCGTTGGAAGTCAGAAGCAGCTAAATTCAGGCCGACATTAGACGAGGAACAAATGAACAAGTTCTTCGTCAGAGCACAGGATCCGCAGTACTATGATATTGATGGTTATTGATAACAACAAGTTCTCTGATATCATAAACTCGGAGAAAGGATTGAAGAGGGCATTAAAACGGTATGGTGACAAACTTTGAGGCATTGCAGTCCATAAAAAAAGAATTGCAGTCGGGGGGTATATCAAAGAAGAAAGATGCAGGAATAGTAATAGTCGCCCAAGGACCCAAAACTCCACTCATATATCAAACCTCCCCACTTACATACTAAGAACCTCCACCCACATATCAACCATCACTTCTCAGATATTCCCAATCAGCCACTCCTTATCACACATATATCCCAACCCTCTCACTTTCAGTCACCTCCAACTCGTCCAAACTACCCAAGCCCTCAGCCTAACTTTGACCGCAGACCACCTAAAAAATACACTACCATTGCCGAAGCCATTGACCAGTTGTATGAAAGGCTGAAGGTTTTTGGTTACGTCACCCTTATCCCTGCTACTACCGGGGAGAATTCATCCCAATGGGTCAACCCAAATAAGACGTGTGCATATCATTCTCGCATGAAAGGGCACACCATTGACGAGTGCCAAACACTGAAGGATAAGATCTAGATCTTGATTGCTAATAAGGTCGTTCAGGCCAAGGAAGTTACACCCAACGTCCACAATAACCCCCTCCCAGATCATAGGAGTGAAGGTGTAAATGTAATAAAAATCGATGAGGAATGGGATCACGAGGGATCAATTGGGCTTATCAAAAAGGGTAACAATCCTAAGAAACCCGCAGTCACACTCAATCGTATTATAGTACAAATACAGCCGCCAGTAGAGGTTGAGGTAGTTGCATCAGTTCCATCTGAAATTGAGTAGCACCCCTTCCAGCTGCACATGTTCCATTCGAAGTGGAAGTAGCCACACCTTTCACAGTGACAGTGTCAACCACACCGCCTTTCAACACCAAGGCTATACCCTGGGATTATGTGGCTGAAGCTAGAAGAAGAGGAGAACAAAATAGAAGAATCTGGCGCTGCGCAAGGAATGATCAGAACGTGAAGAGTCTATACACCAGGTAATTTGGGAGAATCCAGTAAGCAGGCTTCTAACAGACCCGCCCGTTATTGAAACATGCCCGGATGACCTTCGAAGGAAAGTGCAAGCAAAGAAGTATTCAGTCACCGATCATTTGAACATGGCTCTTGCTCATATATATCCTGTCGCTGCTACAGAATTCAGAAGTGCACAGGAATGCTCTCTTAAAGGTGTTAAGTGAGGCATATGTACCTAACAATACCATTGGCGGAGAAATGGACAATATTGTAGGACAGGTGCTGGAAATTCAAAAAATCACCTTCCACGAAGACGAGCTACCACCCGAGTGTTTGAATCATAATAGGGCACTGCATATTACCGTGCAATGTGAGGACAATTTCATTGCCATAATTCTGATAGATGGGGGATCCAGTCTCAATATTTGCCCAATGACAACACTGAAGAGGTTGGGCAAAGTCCTGTATGAGATACGAGAAGGAACCATGACCATGAAGGCATTTGACGGGTCTTAGAGGGCTACCATTGGGGAAATCAATCTCTGTTTGCAGATGGGGCCTACATGGTGTGATGTCGAGTTTCAGGTGCTGGACATGTCTGCATCCTATAATCGATTGTTGGGACGGTCGTGGATACACGCCGCTAGGGCTGTGGCATCAACTTTGCATCAGCTAGTGAAGTTTGAATGGAACCATCAAGCGGTGATTATCCATGGAGATGGGAGCAACCCCATTTACAACCGTCAGACTATCCCGGTGTTTGAGAACAGAAGAAGGCTCGGGGGAGAAACTTATCATCACATCAAGCGGGTCAATGCAATCGAGAAAGATAAGTGGTGAAGTAGCAAGATAGAAATTATGCTAGCGTGGAGAGGATATGAACCCGGAAAAGGTCTTGGCAAAAACCTTCAGGGTATCTCCAAACCAATACAGTTGAAACGTCACGGTACAACCTTTGGGATAGGGTATCAGTACACCTGGAAAGAATACAATGACTGGTCACCCCCGTGGCATGGTCCGTACTATCCACGTGAGCAGCCTGTACCACACCTGAGTCAGACTTTCCAGCAGACTGACATCATATGGGGATCAGAGGAGGAAGAAGCATTGGTCGCCTTGAGGAACTTGTTCCTGCAAGATGAGGACATAGACTGTTGTGTAATTGTTGAGGAGGAGGAAGAGGAAGGTGTTGGTTGATTTCCCAATGCACACGCAAGTGTACGTGGTCGACAAGTAATATAGG
>ML371131.1:0-27397 GCA_005239525.1 Nicotiana knightiana
ATCCTCTTTCAACGTGGTGTGTTCCTCCGTCCAAAAGTCCCCTTAATGTGATGTTTTTTTGGGGTCTATTTATATGTTTAGGATGAACCCTAAACGTGTACAAGACTTCTATTCTAACTTGAAAACACTTAAAACCCGTCAAAACTCGATTTCTGGCCGACTGGGGACCCTGGCGTTTCAGCCCAAACGCCTGGGTAAGGCCAGGCAGCCCCTGGCGTTAGGGCTCTATCGCCTGGCTAAGGCCAGGCTGGGTCAGGCTGTTTGGCTCTGTCGCCCGGCTATCGCCCGGGTGTCCCCTTTCGCATATTTTTCGACGTATTTGCATCCATTTAGCCCCGTTTCCATTTCCAATTCACCTACACATAAAATAAATCCCATTAAGCACATACGACGTGTATTTTATCATTAAAGCACATAAAATGCAAGGTATTTAATACTTAAAATCATAAATTCTAGCCACGCATCACCAAGCGTAACGATGTCATTGGCTGAGGTCAAAGTTCGGAACGGCTAAACAGTTAGGGGCGGAGGTTCTAACTTGGACGAGTTCGATGGTAGAAGCCGATAGTAACGGTAGGATAGCTATAGATTTCGAAGAAGGGAATATTCTAATGGAATATCCCATCCCTTTGTACTTTTTAGGGTTCCCCAATAAATTTTCTCTATATAAAGGAAACAAAGAGGAGAAAAGGGATCCGAAACTCTCTAAAAGAACACTTTGTAATATTGACTGTTGAAAGGAATATACACTTCTTGTCTTTTCTATTGGTTCCCTAGTTAAAAGACACATTTTTCATATACAAGATTCAAGAACACAATGTTTCATCCACGTTGCCTGTCATTTGCACTGCTAACAACGAGATAGTTGAATCTCACGTTTGGCATTTTGGACGAGTTATCCTTTATTATTACATTTATTGCCATTGCATGCATTTACTCCACCTATTCACCCGCATATTCATTGTCAATCATCATCAGCATCTTTGTCCAGAATTTAATACTACGATGCTTTATCTGATTCATTCATTATCACCTTCACGGATCTGACAGTCATTAAGCTTAACTAGGATTAACCTTTCATTTTACTTATCAAATCTATCTTAGAAGTATTCATCAGATTTTTGGTAAAACAATTTAGCGCCGTCTGTGGGGATTTTTTAGTTAAAATGTATAGTTTCTGTTAGATCTAAAAGGAAAACAACAACACATACACGCACACAACCATCCCTTTTCATATGTACATACCAACAATGGCAGGAAGAGGAGAAGAAAGATTAAAGGCCATAGCAGACGTTACTGCTAACCTCATGAACACCATCGACGAAGATAACGATGGAGGAGAGATAAACGCCACACCCAGAGTTACGACAGGACGGAGCGGTTCACCCCCTCCCCACAGAAGTGACAGGACAGAGCGGTTCACCCCCTCCCCACATAAGTGTAACTATTGTTCGAGAAAGAGACGCTTCCACATCCACAGCTAAGGAAGCACCACCAGCGGTGAAAAAGTTACTAGAAGCATGGTTGACAAGTACACTGAATGACTTCCTCGATAAGCCTACTCAAGGAGCGGCTCAGAACGCCACACCAGCAGAGGCAGTTACCACCAATGAGCAAACCGCTCCCCGCCCAACAGGTAACACTAACACTACAGTTGATGCAGGTAACGATGCACTCGCATCCATATTGAGAAAGATGGAGGAAATGGAAAATAAAAACAAGGCACTGCGAGATCAGATGAAGGAGCACCAGGAGAGGGTCGACAAGATACCCGGTGCCCCAAAACTCCTACCCAGACGAGACGTTGGCCGGTTCGTAGAACAACCATACAGTGAAGAAGCGGCCCCACATCCCATCCCTAAAACTTTCAAAATACCGGCGTACTTGAATATATACGACGGCACGATAGACCCCGAAGATCACATAATTCACTACGTCACGACGGTGAAGGGCAACGACCTCTCAAAGGAGCAAGTGTCATCTGTATTATTAAAGAAATTTGGTGAAACCCTAACAGGGGGAGCCCTGACTTGGTACTCATAGCTGCCAGCACGATCCATAACAACGTTCGAGGAAATGGCTGATAAGTTTGTAACCGCCCACGCCGGAGCCAAAAAGGCCGAAGCGAGGGTGAGCGACATATTCGCCGTTAGGTAGTCTCCTGGCGAGGGACTCAGGGAATTCCTCGCCCGATTCAACAGATTCAGGATGAGCTTGCCAAACATATCTGAAGGCATGGTTGTGGCGTCCTTCCAAAAAGGGTTGAACATAACTGGGTCGAGGGCGACCAAAAAATTGTTGAGTAGGCTCATGAAGTACCCTCCTACTACCTATGAAGAAATCCACAACGCTTATTGCGCCGAGGTCCGAGCAGACGAGGACGACCTCAACGGCCCAACCCAACGACTAACGTCAGTCCATACAGAGTCAAGACGAGATCGTCGTAATGACACCCGAAGGGATCACCCAGGCCCACGTCCCAATCGTGATAGACACCAGCCTTATGTCAGAACGACAATTCTGCCATCTCCTCGCCATATGGAAGGGACGTCCAGGCCAAATATAGGGACTCAACGGAACGACAAAGGTATGACCTCACTCTTATCCACTCACAATTTTTGTGTCTCCCCTTCAGAAATAGTGTACGCACTGGAAAATCTCGGCCTAAAGGTGAAATGGCTGCAGAAGATGAAGTCTGATCCAAACACCAGAAGATCGAATGCCCTCTGTGAGTTCCAGCAGGAACGATGCCACAAGACGAAGGACTGCATAGCTTTACGACAAGAAGTGGTGAACATGCTCAACCAGGGACACCTGAAAGAACTGTTGAGCGACCGCGGAAGAGTCAACTTTGGCAGAGGATGAGAACAACACCAAGATCCCCCAAAGCCACCATCCCCCACCCTCACCATCCAAATGATCATCGGCGGAAGTGATGAGGCCACAATCAATCATGTGAAATTCACCACCACGCACAAGCTAAAGCGATCAATCACACACGAACAGTATGATGATTTCGAAGACAGTATCATCTTCGATAAATCGGATACCCACAATTTGACTTTCCCTCACCTTTATGCTCTTGTTATTACCTTACGAATTTTGGACACTAACGTAAGAAGAAGAATGGTTGACGATGGAAGCGGCACGTGTATTATCCATCCACGAGTTCTCGGCCAAATGAGACTCGAAGATAAGATAGTACCACGCTGCATAATACTGATAGGGTTTAACAATGCAGTTGAACGAACTTCAGGAGAAATAACGCTACCCGTCCTGGCCGGAGGCGTCATGTTGGAGACAACATTCCACATCATGAACCAAGATACAACTTACAACGCCATCATAGGACGACCTTGGATACACGGCATGAGGGCCATTCCATCCAGCCATTATCAAGTAATCAAGTTCCTGAACCCCTGGGGGATATTTAGCATCAGAGGCGAATATCGTACATTACAAGAGTGTTACCGCATCTCCACATATTGTACGTACACTCAACAATTGAAAGGGACAAACTCGGAAGCATAGCAATTTTCAAAGTTGGGAACAAAAGCCGACGATCAGAACGACGTCATCAAGGACCCCGACATCGTGGAGGCCGCGGGGTCAACGGTAGAAGACCTCAACCCCGTCCATCTAGACAAAAACGACGCCAGTAAAAAGGCTTACATCAGCCACAAACTCTCTGAACCAGGTAAATTTCATGAATTTTTAACTAACAATTGCAGACCTATTCGCTTTCTCCCATGCAGTTATGCCACGTATCTCAGGACATCGCCATGCACAAATTAAACGTGGACCCACACTATATGCCAGTACGGCAAATGAGAAGGAAATTCAATGCCGCAATCAATGAAGCAGTCTGCAAGGAAGTAGAGAAACTACTAGCCAACGGCTTCATCAGAGAATCCAGGTACCCCTAGTGGGTCGCCAACGTAGTCACGATGAAGAAGAAAAATGGGAAGTTGCGCATGTGCGTTGACTTCACAGATCTAAACAAAGCATGCCCAAAGGACTCTTTCCCGCTACCGCACATTGACCAGCTCATCGAAGCAACGACAGGACATGAGTTGATAAGCTTCTTGGACGCATATTCAGGATATAATCAGATCCTCATGGAAGAAGAGGACCAAGACAAAATGACTTTCATAACTCACCAAGGGACTTATTGTTACTGAGTCATGCCGTTCGGATTGAAGAACGCATGAGCAACTTACCAAAGGCTGGTCACCAAGATGTTCAAAGAACAACTCGGCAAAATAATGGAAGTATACATAGACGATATGTTAGTCAAATTCGAAAGGAAAGAAGATCATATCGACCACCTGAAAGAAGCCTTCGATATCCTGAGACAATACGGAATGAAGCTGAATCCCGAGAAATGCGCCTTCGGCGTAACCTCAAGCAAGTTTTTCGGCTTCTTGGTGTCACAAAGAGGCATCGAAGTCAACCCCGACCAGATCAAAGATATAAAAGGAATACCCGAACTATTGACCAACAAAAAACTAGTGCAAAAGTTGACCGACTGTATAGCCGCACTATCAAGATTCATCTCACAATCTTCCGATAAATGCCAAAAATTCTTCAACGTCCTAAAAAAGACAACGGACTCCAGTGGAACGCAGAATGCATCGAAGCCTTAAGAGAACTGAAGGCATATCTGTCCTCGCCTCCACTACTCGCTAAAGCCGAAACCGGCAAACGCCTCCTAGTATATTTGGCAGTGTCAGAAGTAGCGGTAAGTGCAGTACTCGTCCGTGAAAACAAAGGTACGCAATCACCAATTTATTATATCAGCAAAACCCTGGTCGATGCCGAAACGAGGTACCATTACCTCGAGAAGCTGGCCCTGGCACTAGTCACGGCTTCGTGAAAGCTCAAACCCTACTTTCAGTGCCAGGCCATATCGGTCGTCACGACTTTCCCCCTTAGAAGTATCTTACATAAACCCGAACTATCAGGAAGATTGGCTAAGTGGGCCATCGAACTAAGCGAGCACGATATCACATATCAGGCGCGAACGACGATAAATTCGCAAGTACTAGCTGACTTCGTTGCCGACTTCAGCGCCAAGATAATGCCTGAAGTGGAACAGGAAGCCTCTCGTAGCGTTTCCCTTCGACCTGACCTATGGGTCTTACACACTGACGGCGTTTCTAACGCGTCAGGATCAGCGTTGGGACTCGTCCTTGAAGTCCCAACGGGTGAGGTAATCCGCCAATATATATGATGTCCAGATATGACTAACAATGAGGCCGAGATGAGGCCGTTATTGCAGGACTAAAACTGGCCCTCAAATATGGAGCCCGATGGCTTATCCTTCGATGCGATTCACAACTTGTTGTTAACTAAGTAACAAGGACTTATCAAATCAAGGAGCAAAGATTACAAAAGTACCAAACAGAAATCCACAAACTATTGCCAGAATTCGACGAATGTCGTCTCGATCAAATACCTCGAGCTCAAAACACCGAGGCAGACGGCCTCGCCAAGTTAGCAGCAGCAACAAAAAGCATAAATGGAAAGGAGATTGTCGTCATATTACTCCACTCGTCATTAGATCAACTTGAGGTACACTTTGTGAACTTAACCTGAGACTGTCGCAACCGTATTATAACTTACTTGCAGGAGGGAACACTCCCAGCGGACAAAAAAGAAGCAAGGAAGCTCAGAATGCAGGCAGCTAGGTACAATATCATCGATAACGACTTGTACAAAAGAACGTTTGGCGTTACTTTAGCAAAATGCCCAGGATCAAATCAAATCAGACGAGCACTCGAAGAGGTACACGAAGGCCATTGCGGTGCCCATACCGGTAATCGAGCACTCGTCAGATGTCTCATACGGGCCGACTACTATTGGCCCACCATGAAAAAAGAAGCCACAGACTTCGTCAAAAAATGCGAACAATGTCAGAAGTACGCCCCATGATACACCAAGCAGGCGAACATTTCCATTCAGTCATGTCACCCTGTCCATTCATCAAATGGGGAATGGACATCGTAGGGCCGCTCCCAGCCGGGTGAGGTAATGTGCGTTTCCTTTTAGTTTTGGCTGACTATTTCTCTAAATGGGTGGAAGCAGGTGCCTTCGCCCAAATACGCGAACATGAAGTCATCACATTCATATGGAGAAATATAATATGTCGCTTCGGCATCCCAAAGGAAATCAGCTGTGATAGCGGACCATAGTTCACCGGGAAAAAGACCGCTGAATTCTTCGAGAAATGGCACATCAAGCGCATACTCTCCACGCCATATCATTCCATCAGAAATGGTCAGGCCGAATCCTCCAACAATACTATATTAAATATCATGAAAAAGAAACTCGAGGATGCCAAGGGACTGTGGCCAGAACTGCTTCCAGAAGTGATATGGGCATATTGCACTACACCAAAGACAAGCACAAGAGAAACTCCATACACTTTGGTCTACGGCTCAGACGCCGTCATACCAGTCGAGGTCGGAGATCCAAGCCTGAGATACTCCAATGAAAGCGGACCAAACAACGACGAGAGAATAAAGAAAGATCTCAACGAGATAGAGGAACATATAGGTAAGGCATACATAAGGATGGTCGCCCAAACACAAAGAGCAGAACAATACTACAACAAAAAGGCCAAAGTTCGATCACTCAAAGTCAGGGACTATGTACTCAAGGCTAAAAAGCAGGCAAGAAAAAACCCAAGGGAGGGTAAGCTAGGAACCAACTGGGACGGACCGTACAAGATCACCGCAACAGTTAACAAAGAACCATTCCAGTTAGAAACAATGGAAGGGAAACCGTTGCCCAAAAATTGGAACATTTCTCACCTCAAGTACTTTAACTTTTGAATACAGACGCCCTCTAAGTCGTACTCTTTTTCCCTCACTCGGGTTTTATCCCTAGATGGGTTTTACCGAGGAGGTTTTTAACGAGGAGATGAGGTGGCGACTCGAAGTTTGAGCTCATTATTCATTGCTCCGCCTATTGCCTACTCCAGCCAGACCGATGAAGGGACTAGGTAGATGAACTCATATGTATATGTTAAACAATGTAACATTCTCCAATGAAGTGAATAAACAAGAAATACGCAGCGCTTCTCCGCACAACTCCAAATCGCTCCTCTACTAATATTCGACCTTGCTTGAATCACATACATTCGACCTTGCTCGAATCACATAATATTCGACCTCGCTCGAATCACATAATATTCAACCTCGCTCGAATCACATACATTCGACCTCGCTCAAACCACATAATATTCGACCTTGCTTGAATCACATATATCCGACCTCGCCCGAATCACATAATACTCGACCTCACTCGAATCACATACATTCGACCTCGCTCGAATCACATATATTCGACCTCGCTCGAATCACATATCACTCGACCTTGCTCGAATCACATATATTCGACCTCGTTCGAATCACATAATATTCGACCTTTCTCGAATCACATAATATTCGACCTCTCTTAAATCACATAATATTCGACCTGGCTCGAATCACATATATTCGACCTCGCTCGAATCACATAATATTCGACCTTTCTCGAATCACATAATATTCGACCTCGCTCAAATCACATAATATTCGGCCTCGCTCGAATCACATAATATTCGACCTCACTCGAATCACATTATATTCGACCTCGCTCGAATCACATATATTCGACCTCGCTTGAATCACATACATTCGACCTCGCTCAAATATTTCGAGTTCGACACCGCTCGAAGTATTCACACTCGATGTCAAAAACAACATCGCAACAAAATAATACAAGTAACAAGAAGGCAAACACATACATCAAAAGGAAACCATTCCATTAAAATCTGATCAGGTTACAAGACCCGTCTCTTTTACAACGGGATCGAGTACACCCTCTCCAAAACAAAAAATAATCAAAATTCAAGCACAAGGACCTAAGCCGCATCATCCCCTTAAGCATATTCGTCGTCATACCAAGGATCATAAGCAAGCCCATTCATTGCATCATCATCACCATCGTCCCCACAGGGTGAATCGGGAGCATAGCCATAAGCTTCACGGGCTACCCGCGTTTTAGCATGAACATCGATGAGTTCCTCCTCGGAGACCTTCCCGACAGCCGTCAAAGACCTTAATATGCCCAGCTGAGCCTTAGCATGAACCCACATCTCATATAACTCCCGCAACACGCTCACATCTGGAAGATTAAGAAGCAGGCGGACGGGCTAGTTGTTGCTTCTCAGCCCTCAGAACCACTACCTGCTCATTCAACCTTGCCAGCTCCGCCTCCAAACCTCCCACCTTCTCCTCCAATCTCGCCACTATGAGCGTTGAAGTCTCTGCTTCGTTAGCCCGCTCAGACCTACGGACACACAGGGTCCCCGCCAAGGCCGCCCCCTCCGCTATCGAGGCCGTCCTGACTCGCTCCGCCAGCTTCAACTCTTCAACCTTGGCACCTAACTCATACCTCAGAGTGGCAGACCTCGCCTCACTCTGATCGAGTTCGACCTTCAAGGATACCACCCACGACTGGAGGTTCAAATTTTCAGCCATTACTCCATTCCCCAGTTCGAGCTCGTCTTCCTTAGACTTCAATGCTTCTTCTAGCTCGCTACACCCGCTAATGGCTTCCAATATATCCTATCCTTCTCTTTTAGCTCCTCATCCTTCCCCCTAATCTCATCACACAGTTCCTGGAACTTCCCGTCCTCGCCAACGGTCTAACCACCTTCCGGTACTTGGCACAGTATTCTATGTACTTGGACTCCATCCTCTTATACTGAGCCACCCTCTCCTCCTCTTGCCGGTCACGCTCAATGTCAAGGATAAGATTCTGATAAAAAAGGAAGAAATAAGTTAGCCAAGAAAAAGTGATATTAGCGAAGCATACGAAAGTGTAGTAAAATACTCACCCGCGAAGCCATCCCAGATATGCTAAGGGAAAGGTCGGTGTCCTTCAGCATCTGCAGCGTCTTGTTCTCGGCCTCGGCACATACATGGGCGAACGATGGTGCCACACACTCTGTATCAACCAAAATGTTGAAGTCCACTGGTATGACAATGTGATGATTAGGACCCTCCGTCCTTATCTCCACGCGAGTCTTCCTTTCAGTGAAAGCTCTAACCTCGCCGGGTTCGATGTTAGAACCCAAATCGACGTCCCCTACGCCAGAATCACCACTCTGTTTCGCCCTCGATGAAGAACGACCCCTACTATCTGCATGAGCTCTCGCCGCTACCAACTTCCTCGGCCCTGGAAGGTCTATCTCTCATAGTGAACTCAGGCATAATGCCCGCCTCTTTGGCCGGAAATGACTCTAACGTCGTCCCAAGGGTCGAAGTCCTCTCCAATCCTTCAGCAGCTACGACTTTCCCCGTATCTACCCTTCGCCTCTTCCTTGGCGACGACTCCTCATCAGGAGGAGTCTCGTCACAGAGAAGAAGGACTTGCCGAGGCAGTACATCGCAGGGAAAAACCATACCCGAGGTGACAGACTCCTCTGCTTGTTGAATCTCAGCTCTGCCTCTCGTGGATTCGACTAAAACAAACTCCCTTGCAGCCGAGGCCGCCTTTTGACGGAAAGCGAAAGCAGGCATCTTCGTCCTCTTGGAGGCCTACTGACCTAACACAAATAAGGAGTTGAGTCAGAAAACGCTTAAGGACTCGACCTAACGAGATAGCTAGGATACTTACGAGGTGGGACCTTCGGTCCATAACGCTTGAAGAAGGAAGACCAATAACGGATCCCCATGACATAAGGCAACACGCGAGCCAGCCAATCCTCCATGTCCAGAACGAGGGAGGGAGAATGCATTACAGCTTCAAATGAGAGAACGGTAAAGAAAAAAATAGAAAATAACAAAGAACGAATGGCAAAAAACACGAGGGAATACTTACGATTGTAATTCCACTTTTCAGGAAATCCGGTCGGGTCTGCCACCAACTGATCAGTTCTAACAAAGAAGTATTTGCGCCAGAATAACTGACTCACCTTGTCATCCATCCCGGCTATTAATCCCTTCGTCCCATGATTCCGCAAGTATATCATGGTACCTCTAAAGAAGGTAGGTGAAAATAAGTGCAACAGATGACGAAGGTCGACCTCATAACCAGCCAGCTCCGCATACTTGGTCAGCATTAAGAAGACCTTATACATATAAGGGGATAGTGCTCTGGACAAACGTTGTAAAAGAGACAAAACTCTTCCGCCAACTTAGGAAGGGGCAAGGTATAGCCTATCATGAACGGGAAGACGTAGAAGGCACAGAACCCAGGATGGTGAACCTGAATCGTATCGCCTCCCGCAGGGACGGTCTCTATGTAAGAGAGGATGCGATACTTAGTCCGCATCTCGGCCAACTCAGCCTCCCCCGTTTCAGAAAGCTCAGGTTCAGGAGCAGGCCCAGGCCCCTTAAGGAAGTCGTTCCTGGATGCAGGGCTTTAGGCAGCACCTCTTCAACGGTGGGGAAATTCTCATCTCCCTCAACCGAAATCCCTTCATCGGTAGAGAGGATAGCCACTGACTAGGGAGCGGCGTTCGAAATGTCACCACGGCTACAAGGTGAAGTCGACATGATAATTGTAATGGATCAGATAATGGAGGGAAAAATGAAATTAGAGATCAAGAAAGGGATTGAAAAAACTAAGAAGAAGAAGAGGTCACAAAAGTCGGGGAAGGGAAGCACAAGTGAGAAAGAGTATAAAAGAAGAAAGAAACAGTGAAAGTTTCGAATGAAAAACTCTTCATCTATTTATAGGGTTGGGTGACCTCAAAATCGAGGCCAAAAGCTACATGTAATACGAGAATCGAAGCACCAACAATGCAGGCATTCGACCTCGCTTGAATCAAATACATTCGACCTCGCTCAAATATTTCGAGTTCGACACCGCTCGAAGTATTCACACTCGACGTCAAAAACAACATTGCAACAAAATAAGACAAGTAACAAGAAGGCAAAACATACATCAAAAGGTAACCATTCCATTACAATCTGATCAGGTTACAAGACCCGTCTCTTTTACAACGGGCTCGCGTACACCCTCTCCATAACAAAAAATAGTCAAAAGTCAAGCACAAAGACCTAAGCCGCATCATCCCCTTCAGCATTTTCGTCGTCGTACCAAGGATCATAAGCAAGCCCATTCATTGCGTCATCATCACCATCATCCCCACCGGGTGAATCGGGAGCATAGCCACAAGCTTCACGGGCTACCCACGTTTTAGCATGAACATCGACGAGTTCCTCTTCGGAGACCTTCCCGACAGCCGTCAAAGACCTGAATACGTCCAGCTGAGCCTCAACATGAACCCACATCTCATATAAATCCCGCGACACGCTCACATCAGTGGAAGATTGAGAAGCAGGCGGACAGGCCAGTTGTTCCTTCTCAGCCCTCAGAACCACTACCTACTCATTGAACCTTGCCAGCTCTGCCTCCAAACCTCCAACCTTCTCCTCCAATCTCGCCACTATGAGCGCTGAAGTCTCTGCTTTGTTAGCCCGCTCAGACCTACGGACACACAGAGTCCCCGCCAAGGCCGCCCCCTCCGCTATCGAGGCCGTCCTGACTCGCTCCGCCAGCTTCAACTCTTCAACCTTGGCACATAACTCAGCCCTCAGAGTGGCAGCCCTCGCCTCACTCTGATCGAGTTCGACCTTCAAGGATACCACCCACGACTGGAGGTTTGAATTCTCAGCCATTACTCCATTCCCCAGTTCGAGCTCGTCTTCCTTAGACTTCAATGCTTCTTCTAGATCGCTACACCGGCTAATGGCTTCCAATATATCCTATCCTTCTCTTTTAGCTCCTCATTCTTCCCCCTAATCTCATCACACAGTTCTTGGAACTGCCCGTCCTCGCCAATGCTCCTGACCACCTTCCGGTACTTAGCACGGTATTCTCTGTACTTGGACTCCATCCTCTTATACTGAGCCACGCTCTCCTCCTCTTGCCGGTCACGCTCAATGTCAAGGATAAGGGTCTGACAAAAAAGGAAGAAATAAGTTAGCCAAGATAAAGTGATATTAGCGAAGCATACGAAAGTGTAGTAAAATACTCACCCGCGAAGCCATCCCAGATATGACAAGGGAAAGGTCGGCGTCCTTCAGCATCTGCAGCGTCTTGTTCTCGGCCTCGACACATAAAGGGGCGTACGACGGTGCCACACGCTCTGTATCAACCAAAATGTTGAAGTCCACTGGTATGACAGTGTGATGATTAGGACCCTCCGTCCTTATCTCCACGTGAGTCTTCCTTTCAGTGAAGGCTTTAACCTCGCCGGGTTCGATGTCAGAACCCGAATCGACGTCCCCTACGCCAGAATCACCACTCTGTTTCGCCCTCGATGAAGAACGACCCCTACTATCTGCGTGAGCTCTCGCCGCTACCAACCTCCTCGGCCTTGGAAGGTCTATCTCTAGTGAACTCAGGCATAATGCCCGCCTCTTTGGCCGGAAATGACTCTAACGTCGTCCCAAGGGTCGAAGTCCTCTCCAATCCTTCAGCAGCTACGACTTTCCCCGTATCTACCCTTCGCCTCTTCCTTGGCGACGACTCCTCATCAGGAGGAGTCTCATCACTGAGAAGAAGGACTTGCCGAGGCGGGACATCGCAGGGAACAACCATACCCGAGGGGACGAGGCCGCCTCTCATGGATTCGACTAAAACAAACTCCCTTGCAGCCGAGGCCGCCTTTTGACGAAAAGTGAAAGCAGGAATCTTCGTCTTCTTGGAGGCCCGCTGACACAAATAAGGAGTTGAGTCAGAAAACGCTAAAGGACTCGACCTAACGAGATAGCTAGGATACTTACGAGGTGGGACCTTCGGTCCATAACGCTTGAAGAAGGAAGACCAATCACGGATCCCCATGACATGAGGCAACACGCGAGCCAGCCAATCCTCCATGTCCAGAATGAGGGAGGGAGAACGCATTACAACTTCAAATGAGAGAGCGATAAAGAAAAAAAATAGAAAATAACAAAGAACGAATGGCGAAAAACACGAGGGAATACTTACGATTGTAATTCCACATTTCAGGAAATCCGGTCGGGTCCGCCACCAACTGATCAGTTCTAACAAAGAAGTATTTGCGCCAGAATAACTGACTCACCTTGTCATCCATCCCGGCTATTAATCCCTTCGTCCCACAATTTCGCAAGTATATCATGGTATCTCTAAAGAAGGTAGGTGAAAATAAGTGCAGCAGATGACGAAGGTCGACCTCATAACCAGCCAGCTCCGCATACTTGGTTAGCATTAAGAAGACCTTATACAGATAAGGGGAGAGTGCGCTGGACAAACGTTGTAAAAGCGACAGAACTCTTCCGCCAACTTAGGAAGGGGCAAGGTATAGCCTATCATGAACGGGTAGACATAGAAGTCACAGAACCAAGGATGGTGAACCTGAATCGTATCGCCTCCCGCAGGGACGGTCTCTATGTAAGAGGGGATGCGATACTTAGTCTGCATCTCGGCCAACTCAGCCTCCCCCGTTTCAGAAAGCTCAGGTTCAGGAGCAGGCCCAGGCCCCTTAAGGATATCGTTCCTGGATGTAGGGCTTTAGGCAGCACCTCTTCAACGGTGGGGAAATTCTCATCTCCCTCAACCGAAATCCCTTCATCGGTAGAGAGGATATCCACTGACAAGGGAGCGGCGTTCGAAATGTCACCACGGCTACAAGGTGAAGTCGACATGATAATTGTAATGGATCAGATAATGGAGGGAAAAATGAAATTAGAGATCAAGAAAGGGATTGAAAAAACTAAGAAGAAGAAGAGGTCACAAAAGTCGGGGAAGGGAAGCACAAGTGAGAAAGAGTATAAAAGAAGAAAGAAACAGTGAAAGTTTCGAATGAAAAACTCTTCATCTATTTATAGGGTTGGGTGACCTCAAAATCGAGGCCAAAAGCTACATGTAATACGAGAATTGAAGCACCAACAATGCAGGCATTCGACCTCGCTTGAATCAAATACATTCGACCTCGCTCAAATATTTCGAGTTCGACACCGCTCGAAGTATTCACACTCGACGTCAAAAACAACATTGCAACANTGAAGCACCAACAATGCAGGCATTGCATGGGGAAGATACATAATGATGACGCGTGTGACGATGACAGCATATGACGTCACTTGCGCCAACCGCGACCTCACCAGACGTTAATTACCTGGTTACGATCAAATTTCCTTCATATCGGACGCAGAGTAATCCGCTCACCAAGGACGAGGGGTCCACGACCTTGATAAGCGGAGGGACTAACTGTATTGGTCAAAATTCGGACCAAGCATAATGATGTCATTGGCCGAGGTCGAATCTCGGAACGGCCAAAAAGTTAGGGGCGGAGGTTCTAACTTGGACGAGGTCGATGGTAGAAGCCGATAGTAATGGTAGGATAGCTCTAGATTAGAAGAAGTGAATTTTCTAATAGAATATCCCCTTCCTTTGTACTTTTTAAGGTTCCCCAACAAATGTTTCCTATATATAGGAAACAAAGAGGAGAAAAAGGGGATCCGAAACTCTCTGAAAGAACACTTTGTAATATTGACTGTTGAAAGGAATATACACTTCTTGTCTTTTCTATTGGTTCCCTAGTTAAAAGACACCTTTTTCATATACAAGATTCAAGAACACAGTGTTTCATCCACGTTGCTTGTCATTTGCACTGCTGACAACGAGATAGTTGAATCTCACGTTTGGCATTTTGGGCGAGTTATCCTTTATTATTATATTTATTGTCATTGCATGCATTTATTCCACCTATTCACTCGTATATTCATTGTCAATCATCATCAGCATCTTTGTCTGAAATTTAATACTACGATGCTTTATCTCATTCATTCATTATCACCTTCACGGATTTGACAGTCATTAAGTTTAACTAGGATTAACCTTCCATTTTACTTATCAAATCTCTCTTAGAAGTATTCATCGGATTTTGGTAAAACTCAAACCAATCGGAAAATCAAAGCGAAAACATACAACTATCACTAGTTAGTAAAATTAAAACCGAAGCGAAGGCAACCACGAGTAATAACAGAAGCCCAGAAAGGCGAAAATACATAAAGGCACTAAGTGGTGTACTAATAAAGCTATTGTAACAAAACAAAGACAAAGCTCGACTACTTAACCCTCTATCCTAATTCTCAACCTCCACACCTTCTTATCCATAGTCATGTCCTCAGTAAGCTAGAACAACATCATATCTTTCCTAATCAAATCGCCCCAATACTTCTTCGGCCTGCTTCTACCTCTCCGTTGGCCTCAACCTCCCACGCATCCTCACTGGTGCATCTGTGTCTCTCCTCTTCACATGTCCGAACCCTCTTAGTCTCGCGTCCCGCATTTTGTGCCACGCCCACAGGTAACTTCATTTTTAATTATGTCTAGCCTGGTAAAAGAAACAAAAAATTAAAAGTGATTCATAAATTTTCAGTAAAAAAGGAATTGTTTTAGAATGAGTAGGTCTTAAATCCTAATACTTCTCAAATTATTTCATTACAAACTCCAGCCGTTTCCAGCTGTTTAAATGTCCCCTAAATAAAACAATGCTTATTTCCACTATATATTTACTAGTCATATTTTATTAAAGAGTAATATATTCTGGCCCCATTTAAAAAAAAAAAGTGGCAAACACCAGGAAGTGGCACGAAATTGATATTCCATTAAATCCAGGTAGTTTACTCCAAAATAGAAAAACATTAGCAGGTACATTAGTTTAATTACGGACAATATAAAAAGAGAATAGTGGTCAGCAACCAAGAATGGAAGGTGTAAAGCATGGCGCCCAATATAACAGTTAAATTGAGTAGACAAATTTATTGACAGGCATTAAATATCGCAGTATGGTCGCCATTTGTCCAGCAATATTTGTTTCCTCCATTTTCGCTCTCATTTTTTCTCCTTCTAAACATTAAACCCACTTACTATTTTCTTTTTTTTTTTTAAATTTTAATCACACATTCTCTTTTCAAGAATCATCTACTATTTGACTATTAGAGTTTTTCTTTTGGGTGATTTGAATGTGGTTCAAGAAATTAATGCTGGTTTGAATAAATAAATATGCAAGAAGGGAAGATGTTATTCGCCAGGCTTGACGATTCGCCCATGTTTCGTCAACAGGTAAAAGGTTTAAATTTTGGTTTTCTTGTTTATTTCCGTCCTATTGCTGGAATTTTCTCATTGTATGTTTTTACTTTTTTCCCCTTTCTTTCTTTAGTATGATCACTTGGTTATGCATTTGGTAGACAGCTTCAATCTTTGGTGTGTACAACTCCTGTATTTTTGCACCCATTGATCCAAGTACAAAAGGAGACCCTATTCGTGGTTTATATATTTTATGATGCATATGAAGGATTGTAATCAATTTTGATTATTTGAGGTTTCTATCTGACAATATTGCTTAATATATTGACGCTTATAAAAAAAATATGGAGACACTTTTAACTCTTTCTAAGTTTATGATCTTAAAGTGAAGCATAATATGTTCAGAACAACACTTACTTGTTGATTGAGTTTCCTTTTTTTTTTTTTGGGATTGTTTGTTCTGAGTGCATCTGTGTTTGAGGAACCTGGTTTGTCTGGAATGACAAGACTATGAAGATTAAGATATTTTATGACAGGGTGTTATAAACAAGTTCCGCAAGGATTAGTTGAGTGTTCTTCCTTGTTACAAGCATAAAATTATGTTCTGTAAGTAAGATTTATAATGCTAAAAGTTGTGCTTATTTGCGGTATGGTCCATGGTAGGATGCTAGGTATAGCGTGTAGCACCAACTCCTTCATATGTGATTTTATAGATCTATTTGATAATGATATGCCAACAGTTACCTGACGTATAATCTGTGGCTACTATCTCTTAGGATCAAGTAGGTATTCGATATGATATATACAATGTGAGTGGTACTCATACAACATTAGATGTTCACATGTTCAGTAAAATTTACTCATCTTTTGTTGATGTTCTTTTACCATGAGTGGTGGGGGGGTCCTTAATTTTTTTATTTTGTTGTGGTGGAACAGATCCAATCAATGGAGGAAAGTGCTGAGACTTTGAGGGATAAATGTCTAAAGTTTTATAAAGGATCTCGAAAGTACACGTAAGTTTCTTCATCATGCTCTATCAATTTATTGCAATAGTACTATTGCACAGGGCAGTCTGTTATTAAGTTTCTGATGTAAAATTGGAGGTGAGAAGGACGTACAGTACTGGTAGGAAGGAACTGAATAACAAAGCACGGCAACAACTCGGGCCATTACCTCGTAATACATAGAGAATTCAGCTTCACCAAAAATATAGTAGCTGCCCATTTGAACTTTGTAATTGCAGGCCATAATCTGAGCTCTAACTAAACCATCCTCTCACAATATGCTTCCTTCTTAAAACCTTAATTTGTTCCTTCAGCTGATTCTTTATTTCTGGAACCACTCATTTAAATTCATGTAGCGGATTTTCTATCTTCTAGGCTACATCAGCTTTTTTATTAGTTCTTTAAATGAATTTATTTGACAGTGTTTCACAATGATGGCTTGTTTGTGAAATTGATTTAGATTCAATTTCACCTATTTACATTCAATTTTTTCTGCAAAGGATATCATGGTCATAGTCTAGTCTGTGTATTTTTGTTCCTGCTTTCTCTTTCTGCAGTGGATCTGAATGACAGCAAAGGGTAAGCTACTATACATTTTTAGGTTCTGCTTTGCCCCTACGGTTGATTTAAGTTATACTCGTCGTATTTTTGAAGTTTTCTTTCTGACTGTATCTTTCTATGTTAGCCTTTGAACTGGCTGTTATAATGTAAAAAATAGCAGTGTCTTCTACCTATTAACCATAAACGTAAGTTACAACATTTATGTGCTTGTGCTTATGCAAGGAGTCTAAAGTATGTTTACAAGCTTCATTTCAAGGATGTTACTGAAGAACAAAAAGAAAGTCAGTATCTCAAGTAGTTTTGTATGGATTTTATTTCCATGGTAATCCTAATATGCACTAGTATCAGTTGCTATGAGTTCATTCTTTCTTGTTTACTATTTACAGAGAAGGTCTTGGAGAGGCATACGATAGAGACATTGCTTTTGCCAGTTCACTTGAAACCTTTGGAGGAGGGCGTCATGATCCCATCTCTGTTGCATTTGGAGGTTTCTCATTGTCTCTTTACCTTTTCAGAGTGTTGAAATAATAGTGTTCTGCTCTTTTTCCTCTTCTCCGATTTATTTTAAGGCCTCATCTTACAGCCACATACTAGCATATGATCCATATCATGATTATCAAATATCTGGTGCAGTGTGACTTCTCGTAGTACCAAAGAGGGTAAGATACGTGAGAAGTTATGGCAAGTTTCTAGGAACTGAGACTCTGTTTGGGATAAATGTGGAACTTCTATGATATTGTATAACAGCGGAAGTTGACAGCAGTAGCTTTAACTAGTAGTTCTTATGTGTTCCTTGCAATTATGCTCTAAGTTTTGTACTTTTAAATCTTTCTCTATAATAAAATCTGCCTTGTGTTGAGGGGAGGGGGGTGGAGGCTTAGGCATTTACCCATAACTGGTACATTAATATCTAAAAAAAAAACAAAGGAGGGGTACCTCATGCTTATCACCTCATATCCAAAGTTTATTGAACATGCTCAACTCTTCACATCGTGGATGCTTTACAAAATTGATATCTCCTAAATGGTGATTGCACAGGAGACTCCTTTGCACAAAAAAAATATACACAAAGAGAAGCAAAGCCTACAAAAAAGTACATCATATTTCTAGATTTTGAGGTCTAGAAGAGCCTCAAATCTTTAAATTCAGCTATGAGCCTTTTGAACTTAGAAGTGATGACCAATAGGTCCTTTATCCAAAAAGCTGTAATCTGCAGTGAACTTGGCTGCATCTTTTGTATTTCGAACTACCTCCTTGGTACTGTCATCAATAGAATGCTTTACCTTTTAAACAAATAGGTTCTTATCCAAAAAAATTGCTACACGTTAGAAAGTCATCGGCTAAGATTGGCATACGCTTATTTAGCTCAAGGGAATTCAGCTACAATTTTCATTATTTTGGTTAGAAACATAAAGCAGCACTTATTTTCGACAAAGAATCAAGACAACGTCTTACTTCCCCAGTTATACTGATAATTGCAAGTTGCATTTGTAGGCCCTGATATGGCCAAATTTGCTATCGCTTTGAGAGAAATTGGAACATACAAAGAAGTTCTTCGATCACAGGTAGCAGTTTTCCCCCCTTATATATGCACTTCAACTATTGTGCTGTTTATCAAATTATTTGTGCGTTTGAGAGTCGTTACATTTGCATGGATATAATCCATAACCTAGTATTGGTCAACAAATTGTTTGGTATAATTGTAGAATCATATTGTAGATAATGTGACCACCTCCTGTAAAAGTTTTGAGCTATAAGAGAGAGGACACTTTTATTTAAATGATTATTTTAACACCCTCTCACATGTGAGTCCTGATTCTTTTTCTTTTGTCAAGCATCTGGAGACATATTTTTTTATCATGCGCAGTTGTGAGGCTTGAATTCAGGACCTTTGCTTGATCTGTTACCATGTTTAATTGTGTGACTACCGCTTAAGCTGTTAGAGAGGAGATACTTTTATTTATTTAATGATATCTTGACATATCTAACGCGTTCAAACTTTCTAATTCCAACTTGATTTTTAGTAGTACTATTTCTCTTCTAGACTTTAAGTCTAATTTTCTTTTTTCTTTTTTCCATTTCAACGTGTAACTTATTATTGTGTGTGCCTTGAAATCGCCTTGTTGATTTTGTTTGACTGGCATCTTTTCTGTGTTTTCCGTAGGTTGAGCATGTATTAAATGATCGGTTAATGCATTTGGCCACCATTGATCTTCAAGATGTAAAGGTACACTCACTACTCTCACTTGTAATCCTTTATGTAGAGCAAATTTTTGCAGATCTAGGAAATCTAGTCTTTTGGGTACTCTAAATGACTATATTACTTATGAAGCACATGAACTAGGATTTTTTCATTGCAGATGGCCAGTGGTGTAAGTACCTTTCCTTATTTTATAAATATATGTTTTGCATCTTCCTGGATGCGGACTGAAAGAAGCATCCAAAGAACAATAAAGGGATGAACAAAAATTGGTGTTCAAAATACTTCGTAGATGATCTGACTTGTAAGCTAATCAAACTTGCATAAACTTTGTAATCAGCAGTATGAATGCCTGTAGAACCTGTCCTGCTGGGCTAAAGCCTATGGTTGTTCACATTATTATATGTTCTATTTTTTCTTGTGTAACAAGGAAAAAGAGAGGAGGAAAAAGAATAGAGTTAGGATTATCTTGAAAATAAGCTTTGAATATAGGCATATGTGGGGATGGTGTTTTGACCTCCGTTGTCGTGACCTGACCAATGGTTGGTTGGTTGGTTGGTTAAGTGAGAAAACTGGAGTCGTTATGATAGGCTGAGCTCCTAATGACACACTGAATGATCACTGGCATACGGTACTCGTGCATAGAAATCCAATAGGCTAAACATCGCCTAAAGCTTCCACCAGGCTTAACCAATAGCAAATCAAAACCATTGGCAAGTTCTTCCAGCTAGTACTTCTTAGCTGGGTTCAAATTTTTGAGTTAATAGATTTAAGTGATGGACAAGCTGGTTCATTCGATTTAATAGAGAGACGCAGAAACCGGTAAACCGAATAAGATTAGACAAGGATTCCTTGACGTGGGCGGGAAATGTGCGTGTAAAAGCAACTGAAGGGCTGGCTCGATTTTGTAGAAGTTTGCGAAGGAAGGTGCAATAATGTACGCATGCCAGAAAACCCAGTAGGTAACATCGTCTAAACACAGGCTAAAGCTACTATCAGGCTTCAAGCCTTAAACTAAATTAGGGAAAGGAGAAGATACAATTCTCTATTAGCTTTTTGGGCACTACTCTTACACATCCTGATTCCTGTGTCTTGATAGTAAGAGCAGACACTTTAAGAAAAGAAAAATGAGATAATTAAATTGGAGCACATAGAAAATGAACTAAGGAGTTAAAATTAGAAAATTAAAATTAATTTTTGGTTATAAAAAAATTAGAAGAAGGCAGTGTTTTTGTGTTTGTTTTTCTAGAGTTTAATGCCCATTATTCTTTCTAGACAACTAGCTGGAACTCTACAACGTTCTTAGCTTTTCGGGGTTTCTTTAACAGATTTACAAAGAATGTCAACTAATTGGTTTCAACAAATAGATAGTTTCCACTCCACTAAAGATATATTACATACCCTTTTTGGTTAATGAAGCACCTCGTTTATATCCCCACTTGTGGGACTACACTAGGTATGTTGTTGTTGTTGTTGTTGTTGAAGCACCTCGTTTATACTAACAGTTATTGAGATATAAGGGGGAGGGCAAGATGATGCTGCATTGACTAGTGATCATCTTGGTATTGAACCCAACAAATTTTTTACTCGCCTAATGATTTAGGTGGTTTAATTTTTGACCTATTCATTACTTAACTAATATCTGACCTCACAAAACTCAATATAGTCCACCCAGTTGTCCAACCAACCTTACACCTGCGTTATCCAAATCTATGTACATATCTCTCGTCTTGCTATCTTTGTAGTTCTACCACTCGTAGTATATTCTTAAAGATCTATACACATGCTTTTGATCTTATGTGAAATTTCATTACTTTCAGGAAGCTCGGAAGCGTTTTGACAAGGCTAACGTTGCTTATGATCAGGTGGATACTACGTTTCTTTAGTAAAATCTTTTATCTGTCGCGTGTTGAGCTGCAGATTCTTGGATAATTACCCATTCAAATTGAAAATTATACACACTAGTAATGGAGTGACTCTGTTGGAATAGCACCCCCTAATTATTCTCTATTTTTTTTTTTTTGGGTACTTTCTATTTTGAATTTCCAGACTCAACTAGAACTTCTAAATACCATTTTCAAAAGGGTAGGGGAGGCAGTGATTAATAAAATACCAACTGAAAACGCGGGAATTATTAGTATTAGACACTTGAAAGTTAGATAGTTATGTACCTAATATGCTAATGATTGATGTCGCCTTGTTTGCCAACGGCAGCTTCTTTCTGTTCTCTTATTGGTTAGTAATCCTAAATCCTATCTGTATTTTTAGTGACAACCTTGATTTGTTGTAGTTTAATCAAAGTTTGTGCGTGTTGACGTGGCATTTTGAGTTAGCTTTGCTTCTGCTCTTTGTTGGAAAAGATTTTCCTGTTTGTCTTTGACATATATTCCTACTTTGTCAAATAATTTTAAGCAACAGATTTGGATAGTAAGATGTTAATCTTTATAGAATGGTTCAACAATGACGACTCCTAAATACCTAACTAAGTTGGTTGGCAATATGAATCATCAATATACATTTGCTACTTTTGGACCAATTTCTACAATCCTTTTGGAGTTACAATTTGAAGAAAAGAGTTTTTGGGTAACTACTTCTCGAAACTGAGGCCAACTGGGTACAAGATCCTTATAACCTTGGTAACAGATCTAACAACGGATGCGTTTCCACGTCTTGCTTCTATGTCTTTTAAACATTTCATTTGTTGAGTTGTAACCCTCTGAAAAGAAGTTGAAACAAAACATGATGGTACTTGGTTCTCTAATTTGATGTACTGTAAAATGATTGCTTTTATCATCCAGGTTCGAGAGAAGTTTTTGTCATTGAGGAAAAGTACTAGGATGGATATAGCTGCAGCCATTGAGGAGGTAACAAACATTGGTTCTTCTTAAAATCCATGAACACTATCTTTTTATGTCATTGATTGATCAGGTAGTTTCTATAATTAATGGTCTGTCAAAATCTAATTTGGTAAGTCATTCCAGGAACTTTACAACGCAAGGTTGACTTTTGAGCAAGCCCGCTTTAATCTGGTGTGCACAATTCTTTGGCAGTTGGTATCGAATAGTGATGCAGTGAATAGCAATATAATTTGATTTTTGGAATATTTTATAAGTTCAGGTCAGTGCTCTTTCTGCGGTTGAGGCCAAAAAGAAGTATGAATTGTTGGAAGCTGTTGGCAGTATGATGGACAGTCATCTTCGGTATTTCAAACAGGTCTTTTTCCTTTTGCTTTTTGAGTGGAAAACAGGTTTAAAATGGTGAAATCTTACGCTTGTTAATATTAAGGGGTACATCATTGTTGAATTTGAGATGTTACGTGATGCACAGGGGTATCAACTTTTGCATCAAATGGAGCCTTATATCAACCAGGTTATTGTTCTGATGCTAGTTATGGAGCAACTTTTTCTGAATATGTCTTCTTTTTCCCTGAGGCCTTCCTACTTGCTTGTGAGAATGTTGATAATAGTCTACCTTCATGAATTGAATTGTTGGGTTCATTTTATGAAACTAAATCTTTTATTTTCAAGTTAACTGGTAAATATTCTTTTCCAATTCTTTTTTTTTTTTTTTGCATTTCTAATTTTTTTTATTACATTTATAAATTTGATCCTATATCATATATATCTCTTATTTTTTTCTATATTTATTTCAAATTCTATATATTCTGCCACATGTATATTGGGTTTTTTATGAAGAAATATTATAGTTATATGCTGAAGACACATCATTGATTACATAAGGATTGGAATGGGCATGTTTTATTGATTAAAGATCACTATTAGCCTATACCTTTTATTTGTACAATTGAACCTTAGTATGGAATCTAAGTCTCAGAGCGATTTGAAGGTTAAGATAATTCTTTATAAGATTTAGCACTGGATATGTTGTCATTTCCTCTCAAAAAAATTAATATGATAAGAGAACTTTATATGTTTGACTTTGTTGGTATTTAACACGATACATGGTAAATTCACATGCATGTGTAGTTTGCATTTAGATCTTTCACGACTTCCCAACTGCGTATTAAAATGTAGGGACTTTGGTTTGTGTCTTTTTTTTCCGTTGTTTGTATGATAAAGTTCTTTTGTTATACTTTAAATTTTCAGGTGCTGGATCCATTTTTCCGTGCATCTGCTATTACACTGTGTACTTATGTAGCATGTCATGGAATCTTACTTCAGTGATATATACTAATTTTCATTGCATGCTTATGGCATCTTTTAATAATTTTATATGTTTTGTGAGGTTTTGAGGTCTCTGGTTCTGTTACAGGTCTTGGCTTATTCGCAAAAAGCTCGAGAAAGTTCCATGTATGAGCAGGCAGCTCTCAATGAAAGGATGCAAGAGTACAGAAGGAAAATAGATCAAGAAAGGAGACGTACGTTCAATGGGTCTCCAAATGGTGATGTCACACAACCTTTTTCCAGGAGTTCTCACAAACTTATAGAAGCAGTCATGCAATCTGCAGCTGAAGGAAAGGTATGTAGATCGATGTCCTATATTTTGCTACCACTACTGGCAAATAGCATTCTCTTACTGCTTACCATTTTCAGTTATTCCTTTTTAAAAGAAATACTACCTTTCATTTCTTTAGCTAAGACTTCAATAGTTTAGGTACAAACTATAAAACAAGGATACCTGTCAAAGCGTTCTTCTAATTTAAGAGGTGACTGGAAGAGAAGATTCTTTGTTCTAGATAGCAGAGGAATGCTGTACTACTATCGAAAACAATTGAGCAGACCGTCTGTAAGTCATCGTATTAAATATTTGTCGCAAGTTCTTCTAGCTACTATATTTGCTTGTTCAAATGTGGAGGATGCAGTTTCAGGGTTCTGGCAGCCCACTCCTTTCACACAGATGTTCTTCCCCAGAACCGGGATCAGGACTGCTGAGTCGTTGGCTTTCTTCTCATTATCATGGAGGTGTACATGAGGAAAAAACTGTTGCACGTCACACAGTGAACCTACTGACATCAACAATAAAAGCGGATGCAGATCAGTCTGATCTGAGATTTTGCTTCAGAATAATTTCACCAACAAAGAATTATACTTTGCAGGTAAAAGCCTGAGCATCATCCTGATAATTCTCTTTATTAGCAACAGCTGTAGTGAGAGAACGGGCTTTCAATATAGGCATCTAATTAACAATAACCTTCTAGTAAAAATATTATCTTTTGGCTATTCAGGCGGAGAGTGCAGCAGAGCAAATGGACTGGATAGAAAAAATAACAGGAGTTATTAGTTCGTTGCTAAGTTCCCAGACACCTGAAAGGGTAAACTACAAAATAAGTATATAAGTCTGTCTTTCCTTCTTACTTGGTGTTATCTGATGATATGATTTTTGGTTGTCAGCATTTCTCTGCTAGTCCCACTAGCGAAAGTAGTTCTATAGGAAGTCCTGTTGATCATGATCAAAGAGCAACAGAAGAGTACACATCCGGGAGGGATCTTACTGGTAGATCTTTCATACGCCCATCCAAAAGTTCAGTGCATATTCTCAGCACGAAAATAGAGAAACCAGTTGAAGCACTAAAAAGGATACCTGGGAATGATAAATGTGCTGATTGCGGTGCTCCTGGACCAGAATGGGCTTCTTTAAATCTTGGAATTCTTATATGCATTGAATGTTCTGGTGTTCACCGGAACTTTGGTGTACATATATCCAAGGCAAGTGAAATTAATTACATATTGCACCTAAGTTTCGTTCTGTATGCTTAATAAGAAACTTAACCTTCTTAAACCTCTTATCATTCCATGCGGAAATAAGAAGGCCTGCTGTCAAGTTAACCATGCATATCACGTGTAATTGTCTGTTAGTGTTTTTACAAGTCTGTATAATCTTTCTGTCGCAAAATTGAAGGAGAACCATTCCAAAAGAAGAAACAGAATTGGAGCTTTTGCACATATGAAGGATCAAGGAAAAGAATATACCTCATCTTTAATTGCCCAATTTCTTAATTCCAGATTGGGAACTCTTTTTTGCTGCTGAAAATTTTGATCTACCTAGATACATGAAAGGATAGGTGAGGAGTGAGATTGCAGTGACAGTTAAAATACTTAATAAAATCCGATCTCATTGTGTTTAAAATTCTGAGGGTTGTATTTGATTATTCTCAATACTAAATAAAATCTGATCTCGTTGTGTTTAAAATTCTGAGGGTTGTACTTGATTATTCTCAATCTAGTTATCATTGTATGATCGTTTCTTCATTTAATACCTTTTTATATGTTATTCATTATTTTCTCCGAAGTTATACTTGTCAAATGATTGAAAGTTTGGATCATTTCATTCCTCCAGTTTCTTTGTCTTAGTTGTATTTAGTGAAAATAGAATTTTGATCTAAATGGCATAACTTATGTATATAAATATGAATATTAGCAAACCAGAGTAAGTGAAAGTGAGAAAAAAAGACCTTAACTGCATTTTATGTTAACTTTCTGCAGCATCTCCCAAGGAAAAGGCTACAAAATGAGATAAGGAAAGCATGTTGCTGAATGACAGTGCAGTCCTCTGTCCATTTTCCCTTTTCTTTTTTAGATTGGGAGTAGTTTGGTCCTTCGTTAAGCACTTAACTTGCTTAAAAGATAATAGTTTAAAGAGCTTTGACAGATGATCATGCAAACAATGAAGTTTTCTTTTCTAAAGTTATCTTACAGCTCGATCTCAACTTTGAATGTAGGTAAGATCTTTGAAACTTGATGTTAAAGTGTGGGAGCCTTCAGTCATAACGCTCTTTGAGGCACTGGGTAATGTGTTCGTGAATTCTATTTGGGAGGAGCTGTTGCATGCAAGAAAAACGTTTCAGGCTGATGAAATACCAATGCGGTAAGATTTGAAATTTGAGCATAATTAAATGGTTTTTGTCATAGTTCATAATTGAGAAGTCCAATATTTTATGCTGTAGGTTTTTTGAGTCTGAAAAACACAAACAGTTCTTTGGCAAACCCAGTTATGCGGATCATATTTCAGTAAAGGAGAAATTCATTCATGCAAAGGTACTTCTCCAAACAGTTAAGCTGTTTTCTTTGCGATCTCTTCAATCTCTTCAAGGGGTTGGCTCGTCTTGTAGTTCTCATTCGCTATTAAAGTTGACATTATCACCAGCTTCCAATTGGTTAACCCCTTAATGCGTCCAGGTTGGCGGACATCGCACGTTATGCCTAAGAGTGACTGTATAGTTAATCTAGTTTCCTTTCTCTGGTATTATCTCCCAGCTCAAAGCTCATAGAATAGCTCATGAAGGCCTTCTGCTATATGGCAGCCACACCAGATCGGTGGTCTAGGACATTGCACATTCTTCTATGTAATATGGATGTCAAATATATTCTCTCAGATATGTTCTCCTAATTTCTTACATTTTTTTCAAGAACTTTTGGACACTCTTCAATTGAACACCAAAAAGAAACCAAATGTGTATGCAACTATTCCAAAATGCCATAGTTTTGGTATTATTTCAAAGCACAAAACATAACTTATGTGATACCACTAAAGTTACTAAAACTACGCTTGCGACATGATATATATATATATATATATATATATATATATATATATATATATATATATATATATA
>ML371133.1:0-47218 GCA_005239525.1 Nicotiana knightiana
GCTGGAACGTCCTCCTTGATGTATCGTTGCAGGCTTAGCATAGTTAGATAGAAAAACATCTTCATCTGCCACGCTTGAAGTCTGTACCGAAAAATTTCCCGAATTTTTCTGCCGGTGCCATTGTATGTGCTGGTCTTGACGAAGCAGCAGCACTCGATGAAGCACCCGTTCCAGCAGTATTTCCATTAGTTTGGTTTTTATTCGTCATGTTTCTGTTAAGTTGGAAACAAACAGAACTTTGTTAAATCAGTGAAGTTTTGATATCTTCAAACTGAATACCAAACCAAACATACAACACGTAACAATGGTGAAGTTTTTATATACTTCAAACCCGTACGTTTATTAGTCCGGTAAAGTTTTGATTTACTTTAAACCGGACAGAACAATTATTGGAGTAGAAAGCACAAGGCTTTAGTCTCCAAACCAAATATATATAACAGTTCAATATAAATTTTACCACAGAAACGTTAATTAAAATTCCTTAAGCTTATTATCGTATCTGTGTTAAAACTAGAAAATCAGAAGAACTGTTAGAAGAAACAGAAAATATATAAACGTTAAGAAATATTCTGAGTCCACAATTTCCTTGTGTGTCCTTAAGGAATTTTAACCCCCTCACAAGTTGCCAAGGTAATGGATTAAATCCTCCCAGGATGAAACGGAATAACCTTCCTGCAACAGTGGCAATACAAACTGCAGGATACCAACAAACTCAAAGAACGGAGCAAACTCACACTTACGAATTTGAGAGAGAGAGAGACTGCGAAGTAGATTGTAGTATTCAGAATGAAATTCTCGACTCTTTCAGTGAGTAGAAAAAGAAGCCATGCCTCAGAATTTATAGGCAATTATTGGAAGAGGTGTGATGTCTGTTCAGGAAAANGACTGACATTTAATTAATTATTAAATAATTAACTAAATAAACTTTTTCCAAAAAATAATCTTATCGATCATTTGACAAATCCGAATCCGAATCCGAATCCGAAGCCGAAGCCGAAGCCGAAGCCGAAGCCGAAGCCGAGCCGAGCGAGCGACGACGACGGCGCGAGGATACATCCTCTTCAACTCCTTTTAAGAGCTCTAAGAAGTGATCCTATATTTATACACACAAGTGTAGTTATCTTTCACCAATGTGGTAACAAAGTTCATGACAAAAGCTCACTTGATTCAAATTTTCATTTCCCTCCATTTTATTTCCCACCATTTCTCAATTCACACTCTTAGACTTTTAAGCCCAATGCTTAAAGTCCAACAATTATTTAGTGTTATATACTTCGTTAGGTACATTGGATGAAAAATTAAATACAATATATAATCCAAAATATGTGTTTGTTTTAAAGCTGAATAAATTTTTGTTTCCAATTTTAACCTTGAATCGGTCACTACACACATGCAAACTTGAATCAAGATGATAACAGTGCATATAAAAATGACAAAGAGAAGCCTTAGCACTAGCTGCGCACAGTAAATCAAGTCCTCAAAAATGCAGAATCTGATTAAGCCTCAGAAGGTTGCAGTGAAAAGGGAAGATGGATAATCTGGTCATTTCATAACTTTATCCCAGGATAACTAATTCTGGTATTAGTTATCCCATCTAGAAGATGGGATAATTTAATTCCAATTTGTGGTATAATTTTATACCAGTTTAATTAGTACCTCAAATCATATATGGGATAAATTTAATTCCAAATTCTATACCACTTTATCCCACCTTATCCCATAAACCAAACGATCACCAAGAATACTACAAAAGGATTTTTTTCATTCCTACACACTATTTGAAACTTTATTACCAAAAATGTCCATGTTTAGTTAATTACTCGGCCTAAACACGTTTTGTCTACAAATTATATACATTTAAACTAGAATCTTTTCTGCAGTAGCCTTCCTTTTTTAGACGCTGGATTTTGGGATCGTGTAGGATTCTTCCGAGAATTTTGCGACGAAATCATCGCAATTGAATTAAGTCAGCTATTATGCTAATTTTCTCAGTTTATCATCGCCGATTCTCTGGCTTTCTTTGTCTCCTCTAGTTTCACAACCATAAAGGAAGGTTTTGAAAAAAAAAATTCAAATGATTATCTACAATTGTATTGAATTCCGCGATATAATGTCAAAAATAGCTATTATGCTGCAGCTAACTGGTAATTGGGATAACTTTGGGAGATACAGAGATTTTAATATTGATTGAATTGTGGTCAGCGATGATTCAAATTATAGTCAATTGAATTCTGCAATCGTAGAGCATCTAATGATCGGTATATCAGAAAAAATCATCGAAATTAAATACATTGTCAACGAATTTTGTCCTCCAATGGAAATTCGGAACGATATGGAAGTTCGAGTGTACATGGAGACGAAAAAGGAAAACAAAAGCTTAGGAATGTATCCACTATGTATAATAGTGCGTAATTTCAATTTAGAATGCAGTATCTCTAATTCGAGTACCATTGCAGGTTTGATCTATTCTTTCAGCGATGATGGTTTTTTATATTTCATGTGCTCTAATATTTTTCTATAATATAACTACAATGATACTACATAACAAGTGTAGTTCTACTGTTATGACTATTGAAGTATTGAATTTCGCGTGTTCTACAATTTTACTACGAACTATCTACAATGTATGTCTGAACTGTAGTTAGCTTTAATTGATGGCAGGTTCATCTAGAACACTGGAGTTGATTGATAGGCCAATATTTCCGGCGATAGTGGTTATGAAAGTATCATCATAACAGAACATACGCCAAATATTATTGAAGTAGGCCAAGTCTACAAAGACAAGCAAACAATTGTTAGTGCAATGAAGCACTATTCTATCATGAATAAGTTCCAATTTAGGGTGAAAGGGTCTAGCGCAAGAAGGTAGGAACAGTTCAAATGTCAAAATCATATTTTTGTTTGTTTCTTTGTATTTTATTTTATTTTGTATAGTTTGTACTATCATTGTATACAAATTGTATATAATTTGTAATTTTTTTGTACATAAATTGTTTTATAAGATTTTTATGCTTAAACAGCCTATTATTTTGTAGCTACATTTTTCATAACATTCTTAAAATTATTTTTATTCTGTAGCTACCACCTGGTATGTGTTAGGGACAATTGTACATGGCACTTCAAGTCCACCAGCATAAACGAATCAGCATTGTTCAAGGCTCAAAAATTCAACAGCTTGCACACATGTTCTTTGAGGAAAATACATACATACAAAGCAAACTTACTGCCATGGTAGTTGGTAGCATGGTTATACCAAGATATGCGGATCCTAAGACAATTTACACACCAAAAAACATACAAACCGATATGTTGTCAAAACATGATGAGAACTTAACATACATGCAAGCTTGGAGAGCAAAAGAAAAGGCTTTGGAGTTTTTGAGAGGTCATCTAGATGGTTCCTACAGTCAGTTGCCAAGTTATTTGTATATTCTGGAGAAGACTTATCCGGGGTCGCTAGTTAAATTGCAGAAGACTGAAGATGATTGTTTCTTGTACGCATTTGTTGCGCTTAGTACATCCGTCAGGGTTGGGAGTATTGTAGGCCAGTTGTAATGCACCTTCTTGAAGTCGGCATATAGGGGAATAATGTTAACGGCTAGCACAATGGATGCAGCAGGTATTGCAGATTAATTGTAGAAATATTATTGTAAATTTATTTTTTAGTATGTATTTTTTTTTCTCTCCAGTTTTATTAAGAAAATTGAATTTCTTTTTGCTACTTGTGGAAGGTAGCATATTAACACTGGCATACGTTGTCTTTGATTCACAAAATGACGCATCATGGAAGTGATTTTTTGAGAAATTCAAACATGCGTATGGTGAAAAATCAAATATATGTGCTGTTTCGGATCAGAATGAGAGTATCTTGAAGGCAGTATCTATTGTTTATACTAGCATGCCACATTATGCTTTCATGTGGCATATTTGGACAAATGCAAGGTCAAAGTTCAAGAAGGGTCATCTAAAGTTAAGCGGATTGTACTTTGCCACGGCACGATCATACACGCTTGATGAATTTAATGAAAGAATGTCAAAGATTGAAGAGATCGACACGCGTGTTAAAGCATACATATACGATATTGGCTATCACAGATGGTCTCGGTAACAGAACGTGGACGATGACATCAAACATTGCAGAGTCATTGAATGCGGTAACAAAATATGCAAGAGAGTTTCCCATAGTAGAACTATTAGAGTACAGGAGGACTCTTCTTGAATGTTGGACTAATGAAAAGTTATTGAAAGCAAAGGGTACATTCACATACCTTGGAAAAAATACAACAAAAAATTGGAGGACAACAGAACATTATCGCAGAAGATGAGAGTAAGCTACATCCAGTAACACCAGATCAATGATTCCATCAAACTAAATATATTCTGTTAATTGTAGATGAAATGTTGTATAATTGTAGTTATTTTGTATATGTTGCTGAAAACCTGTGCGTTTGTAATAAAATTGTATGTGATGGCTTCAACAGATCACATCCATACAATGATAGATGGTATGAAGCGCTTTATTGTTTGTCTTCAAAATAAGAGATGTAGTTGTGGACAAATCCAGCTTGATGAACTTCTTTGTGCACATGCTTTGGCGGCTTTGAGACATAGGAATGAGTCTTATGAAAACTATTGTTCTCCTTATTACACGAGGGAGAACCTTTTGCATGCTTATGAAATACCAGTAGACTCGCGGCCTGATGAAAGCAAATGGAATGTGCCACAACATATAGCTTAAGAAGTTGTAACGCCACCTACTGGGAAAAGACAGCCAGGAAGATCTCAAAAATAAAGATACAATCCATATGATGAAGTAAATGCAAAGAAGTACAAGGTTTCACGTGGCAACTGTGGATTAGAAGGGCATAACCAAAAAAAAATCTAGTAAAAATGCTACCAAGAGGAAATAAAATTTGATAAATTGATAAGATTTTTTGATAAATTATGTTGAGATGTTCTGGAGAATTATAGTTAAGGTGTAATTGTGTTGATAAATTGAATAAATATTGTCTCCTATAATGAAATATTTTCAACTCTTAATGCAATTGGTTTATATTTGCTTTGTTTAATTACTAAGTGTATTTATTTAAGCCTTTCATAACAACACTGCTTGAAATTAAATGGATTATGTATTTTTTGTATATTAGTATAATACATAATTATAGTTAAGTTGTAAAGAAATTATATGCTAACAATAACGAGATCAAGTACTAACAACTTTCAACCAAAAAAAATAACAGATGTTTCATATTCTAAGTAGTAGTATCCTGGATAAAATAACAAAACATAGGGTAAACTAATTGTAGCACAAATCTGCTACAAATAAACTTCAACTGACTTGTTCTTAGTTAATAATTTGTCTACAACTTTACTACAAAACAGCTACAACTAAAAATTTAACTACAATTTTTCTACAGAAAACGGCAACTGATTCATCTTTTTCTGGACTTGTATTCTCTCGTTCACAGCTGGTTCACCTTTTCTTCTTGCTAATCTGTTAGTCATATCGCTCTCATTAATTGCATCAAGCTCTTGATTTTTCCTAGAATAATCCCAAAGTAGCGCTCCATAGCGTCTACAATGTTGATCAATATCAAAAAGGTTTTCCTTTGAATTTGCCAGCTCTCCAATGCTGGCATATTCTGAAAATGTCGCAACGTATACATGACATTCACTGCAAAAAGAAATTAGGAAAAATATTTAGCATTCAGTGTAAAATAAAATTTGTTAAATAGATAGAAGGAAACTAAGCTTTTTCATACGGTGATCCCTCTTTTTGCTGGGGAATCTCACCGACCAACCACTAAATGTCAAAAGGGTCAGTAACATCTTTTTCAATGTATGTCTTTGTGTTCTTGAAGTTGATGTCTGGACGTTTGCCACAGAAGTCTGTGCATGACAAGTAGAGAGGAACCATAACAGTAAACTTGTTGACGACAGATTCAACAATATTGTGATTTCGTGAAGATACCATAGAATCATAAACATATAGAACCCTATCGGAAATGTTAAACACATCCAACAATCAATGAAATTTTTTCACCATGTTTATGTGCATAATCACAAAATCAATTTGATCCCATGCAACATTTGCGAGTAACCTGTACCCCAATATGTAGTCTGATACGATGTCCTGGGGTTTGACAACAACAAGCTTCTTATCGGCAGGAGCATTGATGTACCTCTGATAAATTTGTTTAATTCTAGTCTTGAACATGCAGTCAGTGGTTGTAAACCGTATTTTGTTTTGAGGATCATATTTTTCTCTCTTTCTCAAATAGTATAAAATAACATCAATGTGCTGCACAAAAATAGATTTAATTATTTCTCAATGATTCATACAATTTAACTACAATTTTTAAACAAAAAAACTACAAAATCCTTAGATAACAGAATACTACAGTTAGTCATTAAATTCTTCCAAGGTATGTGTTTACCGTGTCGTTGAGGACTTGTCCGGGATGTGCTAAAGTATAAAATTACTCATTTTTATCAACTTTCTCCACTCCATGATTATACCACGGCTTAAGTTGGTTATCTTTTACAGAATAAGGCACATTCCTCCTATTTAAACACATAGAAATTACAACAAATATGCAGATTCAACTGAAAATCCAAAAGTTGAATGCACTCAAAAATATGAACAAATTGTATAAACTAATCTCTTTGAAACTGTATCGGTACCAAACTATAACTACTTATTGAATTCTTCCAACAAGTTAGTATCAACATTGTCGTCAATAACCCTAGTAAATTGATGCTTGATGAGGAAAATTGGAGGTCCAACAGAAGTACTCCCCCCAGAACTGTAAAAAGGGAGAAATGGGGATCTGACATGCTTTCTAGATTGTCTTGTTCTTCCTTGATGCACATGGTTTGTTTCATCTTCATTAAGCTCGCCGAACTTAACAATCTAGGAGAAGTTCTCTGGCAGCTCAAAATCATCAAGTGTTACTTTCCTTTTTCAGATCTGGAGTCATTGTCCGAATCACCTACATTAATGTAGTCGGCTAGTTCTCCTTCAAAATTTAAAACAAAAGTATAAGAAGACATGTTGCATAAGCTCTTTATTGAAAATTGAAACTTATATTAAACCTGTTTTTTCCCTACATTTATAATGTAATGTATAATACCACTTAAATCTTCATAGCAATCATCTCCTTGTTATATAACGTTCTCTTCTTGAATGGGAGATTGCATTTTTGTCTCCTTCTCCTCATTTAATGGTCTCCTGGAATGCTTATTGTAGCTTCCTATTTTGGAGATTCTACATGCAAAGTTTCCTTCTCTGTTACAATAAATATGTATAATTTAATAAAATTATAGATAATTTGTAGCAAACATTAACATCACTTTATATAAATTGTAGTTTAATTGTAGTAAATTTATTAAAATGTTGTCCTGCAGCTGATATGCGAAATGTATTGTGAAATATGATGATAACATGTACTAAGTCATATATGCATTTTCTTCATCAAATGCCCCTTCAAATTGGGAAGATAAATCAACACCTACAGGAACATTTCTCCTCAATTTGCATGTCATTCACCTGCTATGTATATAAGAAACCATTGGAAATATAATGTAGGTTAGTTGTTGGTAATTTAGACTATATGTAGATATAATGTAGATATAACGTAGATGTCTGTTTTACTGCTGCTGGCATGCACTGGCTTAGCACTACTGCCTAGAATGTGTTGAATGTTCTTTTCTTTGGAGTGCTCATCATTTTTCGTAGAACTACCAGTAAACTGCATGCATTTAATTTGTTAAGCTATATACTTTATGAATGATAATAGAAACTTAGACATGGTAAAAAAATATTATCTAAAATGAATATATTTCAAATCAAACCTTAGCATCAATGTTATAATTTTGACTGTTTATCGCCTGTAAAACAACCTTGATTGAATCATTGAGTAGCAGCCAAATGTTTCCTAATTCTTCAAAAATATTTTTCTTGAAAGTTCCAAGATCTGAACCAGTCTACATGTTAAAATAGAAAGATTTAACTAAATAATTTGCATAAAATAAATTAAAGAAACCATCTAGGATTATGTATATATGTTACCTTATCAACATCTTTTCTTAATTATTTTATTTGCTTCACAATATCTTTCTTGTCATCTATTCCAATTTCCTACTTATGTCCGGATGGAGATGGAGCATCTATCGGATGCTCGGACTTTGTTTCAATTTCTTCAAGGATGTATTCAACTTTATCTGGCAAATTCATTCTTGAAAGCTCTTCTGGTGTTTCAATTATGTTGGTGAACTGAGTGAAAAAAAAGAAATGTGAGTGACTTAGTCATAATATGTATAAAATGTATAGATAATTTGTATTAGATTGTCTGCGCAGAAGTGAAAACCATTTACCTTGATCCATGATGGTTTGAACATTCTATCTTCAATTGCAGATAACCATATCTTGTCCTTGCTAGCTGACCAGCTAAGTATGCGAGGGATCGAATTAGCAATCCCTGTGGCTATATAAGTATTGACGGTAGAGCAACACTCATACAACCATATTTGCATAGCTAGTGCAAAGCCACGAATGGAATAAAAAGGCACAGAAGAGTTGAGCTTGTGCCTAACGGACTGAAGCAATTGTGTAGAAGATTCACTACCCCATGCATAGTTCGCATACTGCCCCGAGTCCACCAAGTAAAACCTAAAATAGTCTATCAAACCTAAATTATCTTTGTCTGAAGGACAAAGGAAGAATTCTAGGAGATAGAGAATACACAGCTTGACTGCATCCTCATCGTTCACCCAACTACGGTTGGTTACAATTTATTTTAAGTATGACTTCTCAACTTTTTCCTTGTTCGAAAAATAGCTTCTCATTATTTTATTGTCATACTTGGTTGTTTAACCAAAGGCTGTCACTTCTGTAAAACATCTAAGGCCACTAATCAGGACAAACTGTCTCAAACGAAAATTCAGCCTATCACCCTTTAATCTCTGCTGGAAAAAAATTAGAGCCAGATGCATTCAATTCATGTTTCATGAGAAGGTGAATTGCTTGATTTTTCATACATATTTTGGGCAAGGAAAGAAAATACCCAAAACATGTCTTCTTAAACATCTTTAAACCATTTTCAGACAGTAAACCTTTGATTTGGCCAGGAATAGTGGGATCGGATAATGTCTGTAACCTAATAATCCCATAATCAACATCAGTAGGTGCAAAAAATTGTCGATTCTGCAGCAAAAGAAAAATAAAATTATTAAAACTTGTTTCAAAACTAGAAAACAAAATAACTATATTTGTATTACAATTTATCTACAATCAGAAAAACAAAGTCAAAATTAGAAAACAAAATAACTACATTTATAATACAATTTATTTATAATCAGAAAAACAGAGTCAAAATCAGAAAATAAAATAACTACATTTATACTACAATTTATCTACAATCAGAAAAATATTAATCTACAATAAATCTACACAATGTAAACAACAATTTTACAACTACAAAAATAAAAATTATGTATGTTCATTAGAATGAGAATAAATTTTTTAGCTTTAAAAAAAATAAAAACTACTAAAATTTTACCTTCTCCAAAGACTGTTGGGGAATAGTTTTAGAAGATTTTTGAACCTTCTTTTTTGAAGGTTCAAAAGTATGAGAAACTCTAATTTTTTTGCAATTTTAGTGATAGCTTCTTCTTCGACGAAATTATCATTGGACGCAATTTCTTTGCCTTTCCGTTTTACAGATTTAACATGTATCGAGGCTTCACCAGCATCTATATCGTGCTTTTATTTTGTACGAGCTTCTGCTCTAGCTTGACGAGGGGAAGCCTGCGCTTGGACTCTTCTTTTGCATGTGTTAATTTTGAAACCTTTTTGGGTGAATTCTCTGAAAAACACCCAAATCAAATGTAGGAATACCACCTACTTTAGCTTTTGTAGGGCTGATCTTCAAAACTATTTTCTTCTTCATTGAAAATTAAGCAAGTAACAGGAATTAATGAAGGTGTATGATAGAGAATCTATAAAAATGGATTTTGAAGAAGAGTGAAAAAATGTAGAGAAATTTTTGAATAAGAATGAAAATAGGCGTTAATTGAGGGATATTGAAGATACGTGTGGGGGGGGGGGTTGTGGAGAGAGAAACGCGGGGGGTAGAAGATACTTTAGAATGATTTTAGGACACTTATTATCATTAAATGCCTAAAAATGTACATAATTAATAATTTGATATATAATATGTAATTAGATTAAAACTTGAGTAGAAAAGGTAATAAAGATTGAACTAGTGTATAGAATTGTAAAAATTCCTATTACAAATAACCATTTTTCGTTAGCGAAATCTCTTTCTACCGGGAATTCAAAAAGTTTTTTTGTATGCCAAACAAAAATAAATAAGTAATAAAACGTTCGAATAATTTGAATTAACTTGAAAAAAGAATTCAATTATTCTTAAATTATTCAATTATTATCTAATTGAATAATTTAACGATTTCCCTTTCATATTTGATATTGATTAGCTCACCAATCAATACGTAATGGAACTCGCTTCGCTTTTCTGATTGATAGATAAAATAATAGAATTAGGAAATCCTTTATTTACGGAATAATAACTTTTTTGTTGACAAAAGAATAAACATCATTTCTATTCCAAGGTGGGGAGTTTCATTTTCCCCATCGACGTATTTGCAGAATTCCATTAAAAAAAGATGGCAAAAATATTTGTACTTGTTTGATTATGTAAGATATGAAGAAAAGAAAAAAGATAAGGAAAGAAATTTCCCTTTTTTGAATTTTTTTCTTTCTCTCGTACTGACAATAGTTGGAAGGAAAGGGGATGTTGAAAGATGGTTATGAAAGTTAAAGATTCTGTGGAAGAGTCAAAGCACGTGGTTGTGGTGTTAATGTAATTCCACCGATTTTGCCCACCTCATTCATTAGTAAACACGAATTGTTCGACCAACACATCTTTGACTTTTCGTTACTTTTTCTTTCTTTACTTACCTCCCTCCAACCCCCCCCCNGCCACCTCCCAATTTCAGCTTTGTCGAACTTTAATTGAGAAAGTGACAAAATAAGTCCCTTATGTTTGGAGATTGGTATAAGATGGTCATTTGATATTTACACCAAGCAATTTAACCTCAATCAATAAAAACTGAAATAAAAGTACATATCACTGAATCATGGTTCAATAAACTGCTTTTTCTTGTGTTTTTATGCCCAGGGGGGAAGGGAAAGGGAGGATAGGAAAAAGAAATGGGATGTAGAGAACATTGGAATAATGCCACTTAAAATGCAACTCTGGCAAAAAGATTAGCACATAACATGAAGGGATAAATTATCATGCCATTTTCTAGAATATATACAACATAGTTTTTACATTAAATTCCAAGAAACTATACTCATTCTCGTAGAGTACTTCAAATTCATGGCTTTCAATTAAGTAGGGGCTAACGGCACCCCTCCAACTCTCTCCTAAAGATGTTTCACTGCCATGTTAGGATAGTGTTTACCTCGAAATATGAGTAACAATTAAATTTGAAATGTGGTTATAAGGATATGCGATCTAATTCAATGTCAATTGATAAGTAGCTAAATAAATAAAGGAAGTAAACGATTTAAATGGATCAAACCCGTGTAATTGCAAGTTTGTCACGACCCCAAATCCTAACAGGTCGTGATGGCGCCTATCGTGGAACTAGGCTAGCCAACCATCACATAACTACACACTTAGTTTAATCAAATAACGCAATATCATTAAATATCAGCATAGCAAGCATGAAAATTTTCTAAGTCTTTAGGTAAATATAAAATAATCCATTGTCTAAACAATTCTCCCAGGACTGGAGTCAACATGGTCACGAGCATCTAAGAATATAACTAACTCTGCTAATGTCTTAATAAATGTCTATGAATCAAATGCTAATACTATAAGAAGAAGGGAAGTGGAGAAGCTGCGGACACTGAACAACTACCTCGAAATCCCGTAAATGCTGCTGATAATGAACGAATATGGCTACTGCTCTGCACTAGTATCTGGATCTGTACACAGAGGTACAGGGAGTAATGATGAGTACGCCAACTCATTAGTAATGAAAATAAATCACAGTCTGAGAATAAGAAACACACAGCACAAATACACCAATCCACAAAACAATAAAATGCCACGGCTCAATAAGGTATATAGAAGTTCAAACCAGTTTCCGTAAAAATTCTTGAAACAAGTATAATTTCCAATATTTCTCAGTAAAACTCCCAAAAATATCAATTTGAAAAATGAAGTGAATCATAATCAAAATTCAGTAAAATATCATCAAAAATCTGCCCCTCGGGCCATAATCATCATTCTAAAATATTCCCTCAGCACCTCACCATCACTCTGTAACAGTCACCCAGCACCTCACGGTCACTCAGTATCAGCCCCTCGGGCATTCTCACTGTCACTCATGCCTCACAATCACTCGTCACTCGGCACTGGGCACTCGGCACTCGCACTCAGTAGGTACCTGCGCTCACTGGGGGTGTGTACAGATTCTGGAGGGGCTCCTACGGCCCAATCGCTATAAATAAGCCAAATCATGGCATCAATCACTCTCAGGCACTCGGCCTCTCTCATATCATAACATCCTCACAATATTGGCCCTCGGCCTCACTCAGTCAGACACTCTCAACATGCCACTCGGGCCATAAATAAACAGGGTTCTCGACCCAAAACAGTATTTCATTTCAAGAATTAATATTAACAAGCGCTAAGTGTCAAAACAATTTATCAGGAAAGACTGAGTGTAAAATCATAATTTCTAAGTGAGGAATTATCAAGAAAATATCCCCCAAGGGGTTAAAATAGATCGTCACTAGGCCTCAAACATGGCTTATAGCCCAGTTATATCAAAACATATCAATATTATAAAGAATAGGCTTTAAAAGCAGTTTCGCAACTCAATAGTTGCCTAAAAAGGAAACATATTTCCAACTTTCCAATTCATGCACGCCCCACACTCGTCATCCAGTGTGTGCGTCACTCCAAAACCGTGAGAGGATGTAAAGTCCGGAGTTTAATATCCTCATGACAGGATTTAAAGACATTACTTACCTCAAACTAGCCCGAAAAGCTATTCCGCAACACGCTTGCCTCTCGAATCAACTCCCGAGTGCTCCAAATCTATCAAGTTCAGATTATTCACATCAAATTATGCTAAGGGGATGAATTCCAATGGAAAAATATCAATTTTAGCACAAAATCTGGAATTAGCCAAAATTCGACCCCCGGGCCCGCGTCTCGAAACTCGACAAACTTTATACCAAAACGATCCTCATCATCTCATGAGTTCGTACATATAAAGAACTCTGAAATCAGAGTCTGTTTGTCCCCTCAAATCATCCCTAAAAAGCCTCTTAAACTCAAGCCCTAATTTTACCTTTTTCTACTAATTTTTCCCAATTAAACACTGTTAATTTGGTCCTTAATCACATATAATCGAGTTATTGGGTCCAAAATCCTTACCTCAATGAAGAACAATCGTCTTCCCTCTTCAAAATCGCTCCAAAAGCTCAAATCTCGTTCAAAAATGGAAGTAAACTCGAACTGCTCGTTATATATACACTGTCCGGATTTTCGCGGTACTGTTCATGCTACTGTGAAAAAAATGCAGCAGCTTTTCTTCTAGTCTAAATTGATCTGTTAACCTTCCGAAATCCACCCGAGGCCCTCGGAATCTCAACTAAATATACCAACACGTCCCAAAATACAATACGAACTTAGTCGAGCCTTCAAAACATCAAAACACCAAAATCACGTCGAAATCAAGCCTATGACCTTTAAAATTTCTAAATTCCACCAATGATGCCGAAACTATCCAAAACACCTCTGATTGATCTGAAATTTTTCACACATAACCAAAATGACATTACAAACATGTTTCAACTGTCGGAATTCCATTCTGACCCCGATAGCCTATTTTCCATTGCCGACCGGAAATCGCCAAAAACTAACTTTCGCCGGGTTTCATAAGTAAAATACACGATTGATATCATCAACCATTAATGGTTCTATCAGTTCTGAGATTCTCGCCGGGATTCGTGGTCGAGTGCGGATATCTCGTGGTTCTCTTACTATGATGTTGATCCAGCCTGATCTCGATCCCTCCGTCTTATCGTTCCTCGAGCGCGAAGTTTCTTTGATACAGGTTCACTATGGAGGCATACCCTCGAGCCAATAAAATTGGGTATCCTCGATTTTTACAGTATACAAATAGTCCCCGCGTTTCTTGGAATGAAATGATAAGAAACGATTTAAGCTTCGATTTCTCGATGACGTCGTCTCCGTGACGTAAGCGATGAATGTGATCGGAACATCCCTTCGTTTTGGTTCCCAAGAACCATCAATGCTTGTCAGTCGTCGGTCGGCCACTAGTGATACCGAACCGTTGTTTGAAATCTATATATACTACCTCTCCAATTGATTTTTAAACTTTATTTTGCTTTAAACTTCACCTTTGCTTGATTAAATCTTTCAACCTTCAAACTTTTCTTGCCTTCTTCATATATCCATCAATCTTGCCCTTACTTTGTGCTTTTCTCACTTATATCCATGGCTAAGACCTCTAAAATAGTGTCGCAAAAGGAAAGAGCTTCTTCTTCGAAGCCGGCCGGTGACAAGATGCAGGTGGAGCCGCACATTGAGGAGTGTGTTCCTGGACGTGTGAACTGACTTCTGAGTTCAAGGTGGACAGTCCCCCTTCAGTTCTCGGTCGGTGTGAGCCCGTGTCCCGTTATATTTTCTCGATATCTGAAGATGATCTCGAGCAAGTGAAAAAGGACTGCAATTGGAGTAACAAAGAGGTGGTGATTACTTCACCTGAGGAGGATATCACCACTTATGTGAAAGGGTTACTGAGTGTTTACACTTACCCTTTCACTTTGGGGTTCGTGGACCCGGTCATACTCGACTTTGCCGCCAATATAGAGTGACCCTGGGTCAATTCCACCCTTCGTTTTGGCACATCGTAATCCTGCTCAGATTCTTTTCGAGCAAAGTCGAGGGGATGTCTTTCACCCTCGACCATCTAATCAGTATGTACCGTCTTCGGCTCTACCGAGGTGGTTTGCTAAATCTCCAGTGTCGGGCTACGAAAACACTGTTCTCGAGCATAGATGAAGACAAGGATAGGGGCTGGATGGATCGGTTCGTCCGAATCAAGACCTCTGATTTGATTCCTGCCGAGAAGATTCCATTCCTCAAGGAATGGAACATGAAACGTAAGTCCGATCTCCGTCGGTGGTGTTTGATTTCTTGTTTAATTTTTTTCCCTCCTCGATCTAAGTTACATTTCATGGTGCAACTTCTTCTTGGTTCCCCAGCGCTATCCCGGATCTCGAAGGTTGGGTTTGCCAACTAACCTCCACCTCTTCATACTCCGAGCACTGCTGGCGAGATCTGGCCAAGGGTCGATGGGAAGCTAAGAAACATGGTGAGTTCCTCTATCCACATGTCGATGTCTTTCTATAAGAATACCAATTTTTAACTTAGCCTTTACGTGTAGGCCTCAGAGAGAATTTAGCCATGAGGCCATCTCTGCCTGGTGAAGAGGGGGTGCCACAACCACCCAAAGAGAAGAAGCGGCGAAGGGCCTCGCCCCCTGGTACCCTGAAGCCCAGGAAGAGCAGGGCCCGGAAATCAAGGATTGACCCTGCCGATGTGGCTCAAAGAATTCGGGAGGAGGACGCGGCAGCACAAGGTGATGATGAATGTATTTTTATAGTCCCTGAGGGGGAAGCACTACAACTTCTGAGGTTGTCGAGCCGACAGTGGATGAATCGGCTCGATCTCAAGTTAGAGGGATCTCGGAGGGAGATCCGAGCGGAGTCCCCGAGCCATCGGGCAGTAAGGGCACTCCTTGCTGCGCCGAAATACGGCGGATGTTCCCGAAGGGTCCAGCTCTGAGACCCTTAGAGGATAGGAGAGTTCCCCGAGCGATTCGCTTGGGGAAATAAATATAGACGATTCACCGCCCGGTCCTTCATTTTCCAAGGGGCAATTCTGAGACGCTCGGGCTATTAGAACTCCTGAGACGGAGCTAGCCCATTAAGGGAGCGACATATTCCGAGAGTGCTTTGTTGGGGTAGAGGACGATCCCGAGCCAGACGCGTCGTTTGTTTTCAACGAAGCCCAACGTCTCTTCAAACGGGTAAGTATTTTTCCTTTTCGCTCACATCCAGTTCAATACTAACTCCTTTTTTTATACGCAGGCTATGGTTCTTCATCGAGAGGCATATTTCAAATCTTGGTCGGAGTTGACCCGATGTGAAGCCGAGCTTAAAAAGCTCGTAAAGGAGAGGGATGACCTGAAACTCCTTTATGTTCGAAAGGAGGAAGAGATTGCGACCTTCCGAACTGAACTTATGAGAGCTCGTCAAGATCATACCGAGCTCATCGAGAAGGTAACGTAATTTCTTGAAACTTTGTAAAATATTAATTCGAATTTGATGATAAACCTTTCGATTTACGACTATGTTGGCTAACCACTCAGGATATTTGACTTCCCGAAAGGATCCTATTTTAAGAAGTTTAGTTACCTCTTCCTTTATGAAGGCATGCTTCATTTCGGACTGAAGCCTTCTCTTTTGCTTTATCGGTCTAAAATTAGGATCCAGGCTCAACCGATGGGTCTCAGGTGGGATTCCTTGCGTTCGGGTAGATACTTGATGAGTATCACCCGTTCCAAATTTTTGACTGTCGATTTGGTTGCATCCGATTCTCCGAGAACGACGAAAGTTCAAAGAATGAGAAAATCCTCTTCATCAGCTTCTATTACCTGCTTATCCGATTCGGTCGAGGCTGGGGACGGTGATTACTATTTGGCCGCTTGCTTATCTTTGATGCTTGACCTTTCTAAGGTCGAAGGTGCTGGTATCAGCGTCACCTCATCGACGACAAACATATCCTTTGCAGCGTGTTGTTCCCCATAAATTGTTTTCACACCATCCACTGTTGGGAACTTAATCATTTGGCCAAGGGTTGACGGTACTGCCATCATGTTGTGGATCCATGGCCTTCCGAGTAGTGCATTGTACCTCATCTCGCCTTTGATGACATGAAATTTTGTGTCTTGGATGGTCCCGGCCACGTCTACCGACAGGATTATTTCTCCGTTTGTTGTTTCACTAGCCATGTTGAAGCCATTTAGGACTCGTGATGCAGGTACAATCTGGTCTAGCAGGTCGAGTTGCTCTACGACCCTTGATCTGATTATCTTTTCTGAGCTTCCTGGATCCACGAGAGCACGTTTAACTTGAATTTTAATTAGAAAAATAGAAATTACCAGGGCGTCATTATACGATTGTGAGATGCCTTCTGCTTCTTCGTCGTTGAACGACAGAGTGTCTTCGGGCGCATAATCTTGGGTCCGTTCTCCCTTGTGATCGATACTTTGGTGCGTTTGAATATAGGTCCATGTGGGACGTCGACCCCGCCGACGATCATGTGAATAACATGTCGAGGTTCTTCTTGTTCGTTCTTTCTATTGGCATCTCTTTCCCTGAAGTGATTTTTGGCTCTATCACTGAGGAATTCTCAGAGGTGACCTTCGTTGAACAATCGAGCTACTTCCTCTCTCAATTGTCTGCAGTCTTCGGTCCTATGGCCATGCATGCCATGGATTTACACATCAGGTTCGGATTCCTTTGAGAGGGATCAGTTTGAATACATCTGGGTCATCTAGTGTATTTGATCCTCCCGATGGCCGATACGATGCCCGAGGCATCAACACTGAAATTGTACTTCGATAATCGGGGTGCTTTTGTGGGATCTGCATATTTGTCGAATCCTTTTTTTCTCATGAGACCCCGATAATTTTGTCCTTGGTCACCCCTTTGATCGTTCCGAGTAGAATGACGTCCCGGATGGTTATTCCTTCTATCTGAAGCATATGGCTAATACCGATCTTTATTCGTCCTTGATTCTCTATCAACATCTCTTTGGTTTTTACTTGTCGACCGATTAGGATGCAATGAACCTGAGGGGGCTCCCAGTTGATCGTCCTCGACTCTAATTTTTGATAGATATCGGTTGTGAACATCTGCCCAAGTCACAGCCGGGTACTCTATCAAATTCTATTTCAGTTGGCGTGATGCGATCGAACTCCGCTCGTTTAACCCCTGGATGAAAGCGTGAACATCCCAATCGACGGTAACCGGCGACAATTCCATACGCTCCATTTGCAATCGAGATATGAACTCTCTCAGCATCTCGTTATCCTTCTGCTTGACCTTGAAGAGGTATGATTTTCTCGTTGCAACCTTTATAGCTCCAACGTGTTCCTTTACAAATGAATCCGCCAACATGGCAAACGAATCGATAGAGTTTGGTGGCAAGTTATGATACCAAATCATAGCTCCCTTAGACAGGGTCTCCCCAAATTTCTTTAGCAATACTGACTCGATTTCATCGTCTTCTAAATTTTCTTTGATAGCACACATATAAGAGGTAACGTTCTCATTGGGGTCCGAGGTCCCGTTGTATTTTCGTATATCGGGCATCCTAAACTTCTTTGGTATGGGCTTCGGAGCAGCACTTGCAGGGAACGGTTTTTGCACAAACTTTTTGGAGTCCATTCCCTTTAGGATCGGTGGTGCCCCCGGAATCTGATCAACTCGAGAGTTATAGGTTTCCACCTTCTTGTCTTTGGCCTCGATTTTCTTTTCTCCTAATTCTATCCTCTTAGTAAGCTCCTCGAGCATTCTCATTATAGCAGGGTTAGTTTTCGAAGTATTATCGCCCGATCTTTCATGCACTGGCTCGGTACGACGAGTAGCCTCTTGTTCGACCCTATTCGGAGCCATGCATTGATTTTGCAACTGGGCAATGGCGTTCTGTTGGGCTACAGCATTTCAAATATAACTTGGAGACTAACACATTCGTCTCCTCTGCCCTGAGTACCTCGACCATCAGTTCAACCCTCTCTGCGTACGCTTCCATCGGGGTCCCCGCCCAAATCCACATTCAAAGCAATATGTGAACCGACATCGACCGGGTTGGTGGTCGGTGCTCCTCCGAGGTCAGCCTGTGGAACCTCGATTCCCCGAGCGATAACATTCTCATTCTCCCCGTGGAGTCTGAGGTCGTTGTCACAATGTGTAGCTGTGTTTTGTGAGTTTGACATGATTTATCCTGAAAATAAAATTCTTGACAAGAAACAAGCGTAAAATAGTGTGTTATACCAGAACTAACACTGAACAATCACTATTATCCTTATCCCCACGGTGGACGCCAAATTGTTTACCTCGAAATACGAGTAACAATTAAACTTGTAACGTGGTTATAAGGATATGTGATCCAATTCAATGCCAATTGATAAGTAGCTAAATAAATAAAGGAATTAAACGATTTAAATGGATCAAACCGTGTAATTGCAAGTTATCGACCCGATCTGGATTAGACTCGAGATCAATTGCGAAGAACAGTAAGAGCCATAATAGTAATATGAACAATAAGAACTATAAAGAATTAAGAGCGAGTAAAAGAGCAGAGTGCTTTGTATTTCTCAGTAATGGTGTAAATGGTAAGTGTGTATGATGATAATAATGAGAATGTGTCCCTACAAATGAATAGGGTTCCTCTTTATATAGTAGAGGAATCCTAAATAAGGTATGACTCTAATTTCGGAAGTAAAATGCACGACTGATATCATCAACCGTTAATGGTTCTACCGATTCTGAGATTCTCACCGGGATTGGTGGTCGATTGCGGGTATATTGTGGTTCTGTTACTACGACTTTGATCCAGCCTGATCTCGATCCCTTGGTCTTCTCGTTCCTCGAGCCCGAACTTGATTTGATACAGGTTCACTATCGAGGCATACCCTCGAGCCCATAAAATTGGGTATCCTCGATTTTTACCGTATACAGATAGAAATAATCAGGTGTTATGTGGAAGTTAGTAAAGTAAACTTTGAACTACGAGACAACAAAAGTGATACAAATATTTAACGTGGTTTGGTCAATTGACCGACATCTACATATGGAGATAAGCAATTCACTATATAAAAAAATATAAAATATTGAGAGAACAAGCTCACAAAGAGGCGCACACAAACAGCCAAATTCTCCCACTAACACTTGTCAAACAAATTTGTTGCCTTGAGCACCACTTCAGCATTAACTTCACAATATTCAGAAACACCAGTAGATTACAGTAAAAATGGAAACAAGATGTACAAATAAACATATCATATTTTCTAAGCAAACATTTTTTTCATAACAATTATTTAAACACATACTGAGCAAGCCGTTAATGCACCTGCCATTTATGTTGTCTGCAGATATGTTTCCACAAATAATTGAAATTCAATTTCTTGATCTGTATCTTTAATTTTTGAAAACTTATAAAGTTCTTCCGTCAAACCTTGATCAATGAACCTACAAAATCCTTCAAATTGTATCTGATTAAATCCAGGTATTGTAGATATTCCCTCATTTCCATCCCCGAGCATTTTGAATTTCCTATTTATCAAAAAATACCACTATTGGTTCATTCTTCATCTAATTAGATAGATTAGATAAATGATCTAGCAATGATGGCATTTCTATTTTGTTTACCGAATCACATGAAATTTTACCCAACTCCATATCTGGAATGTATGAAATACGTATGAACGGAGGAAGAAAGAGAATTTTCTACTTAAATTGAATTGGAATTTATTGGAATTTTCAACAGATACAAATGGAAAGAAATTGATAAAACATCCCTAGAAACAGACTTCTGCTACTTAGACTTATTAATTAAGTTATAGGATTTTGTATAGAATATCAAAACAAAAATGATTCCATTTCTACCATTATTATGATAATACATATTCCAACCTGCTTGAATACCAGAAAAATAAATGGATTCGACATTTGATCTTTTCGCTGAGATAAAGGCATAAAAATAAGAAAGAATATATAGAATTAGAATCGGTTTTTTAGCATTTAACCCCCTTTTATGTTATGGATTTCGTTGTTCAAAAAATGATTTGTAGAGAAGAGAGATATTTTTTTTACGGATTTTTGAGTAGAATACGATTGTGAAGTGTATAAGAAAAGAGGGTTTGTATGGCTTAACCACGTGTGGAGATATCTATAATATCCGTCTTTCTTCTCTTTTATTGTTTTATTGTCGTTCTCTGTTCTATTCGGGGCAACACGGGTTGTGCTCTATGAAAACAGAATTTCCATTTTCTANATAAATATAAAGGAATTGTTTCATTATTCCTCACTAATAATAGTGGAATCAATGGCGTAGAGTCAAAAAGAACGAAGACTATTAATAAACCAATCCAATAAATTCGCTCATTTTATAAGAAATTCCTATATGATTTGTCCCATGTGTCATTTCAGTCTTGATTAATATGCTTTTTGTAACACTACTATCCATAAAAATGTAAAAGTATTTTTGACTCTATGTTCTGGCGAGTTTTGTTTAATACTTCTATTTTGGTTTGACAAGAACAAATATTTCCTAAGGCCATCTCTAACCTTCCCCTATTTCTTTATAATAGGGGTAATCTTTACTATAATAATGCTCCAACTCTCTTTCATTTTTGCTCCCAAAATGGGGATGAATAGAGTTCCTTCAAATATAGGGAACACTATTCATCTCCCCCATTACTATTCATGCATATTTTATTTTTTAACTCTTTTAATTTATCTCTTTATATATATATATATATATATATATATGTTTATGTAATATCTTTATAATATTAATTTTACATCTTAACTTTGGCGTATAATTTTGATAAAATAATTCTCATACATTTATTATTTTTATGTAAAATTGTAAGTTAATTTTATTATAAGTTATAATTGTACAAAAAATATATAATCATCTCAAAAATAAGTGGTGCAAATATTAAATATTAGATGTTGCTAAAATTGAAAGGTGCGAATATAAAATATTAGATGTTGCTAAAATTGAAAAGTGAAAATTGAAAATACATTAAATGAAAATACATGAAAATTGAAATACATTAAATTAAAATACATAAAAATTGAAACTACGGTAAATAGCATAATAACTTAGTAGGGAGGTATGTCGTTTCCAGGTACACCAAAATAATTATAGTATTGAGTGAATGGGGACGAGGATTGTTGTGGTTGTGGCTGTGGATATTGTTGACTTCTTTTATACATTATTCGTTGTTGTTCTTGTCGTATAAATTCACGACGAGTCCGATCGATAATAGAATCCACATCCATCATTAAAAATTTATTTTCTTCTTTTATTTCTTTTACTCTTAGTTTTTCTTTTTGAACAGTCAAAACTTCTTTTTTTGCCTCGGTTGCATTATTCATCGCCTCAACCATCAGATTATTTTCTAATTAAATTGTCTTCATATAATCTTCGTCAATTTTTCTCTTCATTTTTTCTTTCTTCACCCCACTAGGCCGTTGTGATGATTTGGAATCACCTGCAACATCCTCATTTAAATTTAGTGAAAATGATGATAAGTTAGGAGATGATAGATAGGGTGAATCAGGGGTAGGATTCTCAGACTCCGATGATATATTAGCATAGCCTTGCTTTCTTGATGTTTTCCTTCCAAAATCGCCATCGTTAAACTTCTCAAAAAAATCCTTCATTATAGCCCACACATGATCAAATTTAAAACCCTTTTTGAAGTTCGGATCTTGCATAAGTAAAGTTTTTGCTTGTGTAAGCTGCAATATTAAAAATAAAATAAAAAAATAGTAAGTAAATATATATACAAATAAAATATAAGTAACTACAAAATAAATACTCACAATATCCTGCTCAGAAGCACCACTAGGACGCAAATTTTCTACTTGACACACATCCGTTTAATTTTCTTACTGCCTTCTCAATCATTTGCATTCGGTGTTGCAATGATTTCTTGGTGCGACTCTCCCAAAAAACATCCTTTGTATTGTTGTATGCATCTACAACTCGGCCCCAAAATTGATCTCTGGATCTTGATTGAACGTGCATTTGGAGTTTTGCAATAACGTTTTGCAATTGTTGCAGGACCCTCACGTTTTTGGCAAAAAGAAGTGCTACATGATATAATGACGACATGTATTATACTGCACAACATGATAATCGATAATGAGTGTGATCTTAATGCACTAATTCAAGATGATTTGGAAGGTCCACCTCCAACAGTAGAAATGGCAGTAGATGAACATCAACGATTTCAAGAATATTTAGCTCGACATAGAAGAATTAAGGACAAAGATGCTCATTTTGCACTTCGTAATGCATTAATAGATCATTTATAGGAGAATACTAGAGGTTGAAGTTGAATATTTATGTAGTATTTCGAATGAATTTTATCATTATGTAGTATGTATTTAATTAATCTTGTATCGCAATGATTTCACTTTTATTTGAATTATTAGTTAATCTGTAATAATTGCTTACAAATTATATTATTTAAAATTTTATGGAATCGTTTTAATGGAAATTACAAATTAATGAAAATAAAAGATGGAATTTGTTTAATGAAAATTAAAAAATAAAATTGAAATGAAAGATAATAGTATAATATAGAAGAGAGAGAAGAATATAAAAAAAATATTCTCTTTTGGGGGGAATGATTGGAGTAAATTGTCCCTAAAAGAGAAAATTCCCATTTTAAAGATCAAAATAAGGATAAATGTGGGAGATGCCCTAATCCATAGCTACCATATATAATTGAACTCTTTGCAATAGTTTCTATTCGCCAAGGTTTCATGCTATTACATGATGATACCAACAGTTTTAAATGAATTTTACTTTTTCCATACAATAGCATAAAATCATTCACAGGGAAATCAAAATAATAAAAGGTTTCCATTCTGTGTTTTTTTTTTTTTTAATTTTCTTATTCCAATATATTCATTACCTAGGGATTGCAGTTATAATCTAAATTCTAAGGGTAGCAATTTCACTTAACGGTCAAATCTACCAAATGTCATCATTCTTCTCTTCTGTTATTGTTATTGTATCCACTCCAATCTCTTCTGTTAAAGAATCTATTTTGCTGCTTTTGCATCCTCAGGATAAGTTATTAATACTTATCATTTGAGGAATTTAATTCCATTTAAGGCAGATGGTAATTTGGTGAAGTGCTTTCAACTATTTAGTTTACCACTTTTAACAACCTCTTCAAAGAATTTGATTTATATTTAAGCACATACTTCTTTATCTGTCTCTATTTCTATATTATTATTATTATTATTATAAAAAGTAGGAGGAAACGTAGAGAGTCTTCAAGTACAAGAATTTAACAGTTGAAAAAAAATACGCCATTTTAATTTTTAAATACCCAGTAATAAATATATTATTACATCTTAAAATATGCTTCTCTATTGTTCTAAAAGAGAATACAGTAGCACCAATTTGAATGGAAGAATATGATTAAACATGAAAATAGAATAATTTCCTTCTCTTTGATTTTCACTTTTGACACTTATTTCTTAAATAGAAGGAATAAAATAATAGGATAAAATGCACTAGCAGGTTTCATAAAGAGGATCTATAGCTTTGCTGACACAATATTAGTATATATCAGTCTAAATTAAAGAAGATTTTAACAAAATAAAAGAAGAAAACAAAAAGTTTTCGTAATTATCTTCATTAAATATTTCTTTTCTATCTTTATGTTGTCAAATACACAACTACAATATGATCTGTCCAAAAATTAATCATAGTACCATCTCCTAGCTAAAGAACACAGGATATTACAGAGAAAAAAAAAAGAATAATCAACTATACAACTTCACAAGGAACCAAATAGTACTCTTGTAAAGATTCATCATATTCACTTCCATCACAGTTTCTGTCTGCAGACGCGGCTGCCACACCCATGTCGGATCCTCCAAATACTTTGTATTTTTGAGGATCCGACACGAGTGTGGCGGTATTTTTGGACGATCAGAGCAACACAGCTTCTAAAAGTGGGCAACTCAATTCATCCGAACATGTCCTAGTAGTGGGAAATGCTTGAACTTGTGACAACAACTACTCCTCAACAACCAAAATATCCTTGAACTTATGAATAATTCTTAACTCCGTACAGGCAATCCATAGTTGTGGAATGTCCGAATCTTTCCATCCCAACCAGCTGTCACAACGACAAGGCCCCATGCCGGAGATAGTGCTCTGTAGTTAAGGTTTTTGTTATGCTGATAAAGAGGATCATCGTGATAAGCAGAACGGCGTTCATCATTTTCAGCACTGGGTATATCATATGGAAGAAGCATTTCCTCTGGCCATGTTACAGAACCCCTAGAAGATACATCCATAGCAAACCAATTTCCTACAGAAAATCGGCTTGAATCCCTTGTCTTAGAAAAATCCTCTTGAGGTTCACCTATTAGTGGATCAATGTTACAACCGCCAAAATTTTCTGAATCATCTGCTGTTGTTGCCTGTCCTGACCATGGTATTGCAACAGAAACGTCATTGGAGTGGAAATGCTCACACGACCGTATAGATTTTGTTTGTTTGGACGTTTGGATGCTTATGTCATTATAGTTCCAAAGATATACGTGTGAATCCTCCCCAACTGATACTATGTGTTTCCCGGTTGAGGTAAATGTGGCAGATGTGTGGCTTCCGGATTTTGATAGACCTGTTATATTAGAGCGTATACACGTTAGGAGTGAGCCAGAATCTAAAATGAAATGTAAGATTTTTGCAGGCTTTTATGAAGGATTTATGAATCAAAGCAACTGTATACCTTTATATTTTTGCACAACCTCGACCCCATCAAGAATACGGATTTTGGAATCCTCAGATGTTATCATAACTCTTTGAGAGTCATTTTCGAAAAACTGCAAGAAATACTTTGTGTCAAAAAGACTACTAACAGTAATGAGCTAAAATAAGTCGCGCCAAGAGTTTTTAAGAGTAAAACCTGAATGCCTGTAATTCTACTGCCAGAGGATTTCTTCTTACTATGAAGATGTATTTGTGTGTTCAGGGAAAGTAAAGTTTCATCGTTTACTTCATAGAGGCGGCAAGTACCAGAGATACAACCAACTATAAAGCCCTGTTTCATGGAAGTCAACAAAATTATACGTCAGTCTTTTTCCTGAGTCAGGGCAATAGTAGTAATCACAGTCATTATGAATCAACCAAGTTAACACATACCTTGCCATTTGGTTGATACGCTACGGCAGTCACAATGTCATGCACATCCGCCCATTCCACAACTCGCTTTTCTGGAACTCCCCAAATACGAACTTTTCCATCTATGGAGCCACTGATGAAGATGTTCTCGTTAACAGGATTGAATTGGATACATGTCACTGATCACATTCAAAAGAAACTCAAATTAAACTTCTTGACTAATCAACAATATAATGAAATTCAAACCATATAACAAACAGTTATACAGAATAAAAGTTTGAACCATTCAAATTAAAACTTAGGATATTTACCATAGTTGTTGTGAGGAAAAACTCCATGACATCCGTCCGAACCAACTTCCCATAGACGAACAGTTTCATCCTTGGATGATGATAGAAGACACTGCATTTCAGTATTCCATTCAGTTTCATGGCAAGTAAATAAGTGATGCAAAAAGCAGTTAAAAGATGACTCACGTTAGACGAGGACCAAGCGACATCCAATATGCCAGCAGTATGGCCATGAAACTCATGCAGCGGTGACTCATCAATTTTGAATACCTTCTCAGGAACAATAACAGGGGTGTAACAAGACTTTTTCTTTTTATGTCCGTGCTTCTCTTTGGTGCGGTGACTGCTGAACTTGAACTCAGGTGATTCACACGGTGAATCGACTGTGACCAGCCAAATTCGAACAACCCCATCTTCACCACCACTTGCCAAATATTTCCCATCTGGACTAAACTTCATTGTCCAAATTAGGCCGTTGTGAGCACTAATTTCTTGTCCACAGTAAACAGCACTGAACTCCTTAAATTTTTTCCTGTTCAGATGCACTTCCATTGGAGTTACCTTCTGCTTTTCAGTAAATACCTTAGATACCTCAGTTGATCGACTTCTCCTCATCTTTTGGCTAAATTGTTTCCACCATTTCTTCTTCATTTTCTGGTTTTTCGACTTACTATCCTTGTCGTGAGTGGGGTCGGAAGTGGCATCAAAACAAGTATGTTCTCCATCAGGAGAATGAACAGTGCAGCCACTAGTTGAAACTTCAGCAACATCATCAAACCACGTCTGATCTAATTCATCGACAGACAAATTTGCACTACCACTGGATTCCCTTTCATTACACATAAAATCTTCCTCTGAAGCAGAACTACAGACTGCTCCACTGCTTTCTGAAATCCTATTCAGTTCCATTGAATCAGATTCATGCGAGACTGGACTAGGTAGGCAGTCAAATTCGACTAATCCCATTTCATGCAAAAAGTTCTCTCGTCGTGTCTTCACACTTTCGGGCTCCTCCATCCATAAATCATACCCCGACTTCTTTTCTACAAAACCAGGTTCTTCTAACAACAGTGACTCAACAGAATCAAAGAAAACTTCTTCTACTTCATTTAAACTCTGCATTTCTTGCATTGTTTTCAATATCAGAATTCCACATCAAACTCCCAATTATCCTCTTACCACTTACTCTTTAAATACCTCAGGCCAATACCCGAGTTGTAGGACCGAGTTTCACTCACTATATAATTAAAAAAACTTAAAATGAATCCTAGGTATGCAAATTCCACTTAAGATGTGGTATTAAAAAATTAGCATACCATGTCTCCATACAAGGTATCAATCACCAAACACTATACAAAAACCACAGGTACAACTGGTTTTGTTTGTTCACACACTAAATAATGCATAAATGAATCAAACAAAAGATCAAGAACCTTTTGGTGTGTTGTATTAAAGGAATAGTTTTTGTACCTTAAGTTCCTCTTAAGGCAACAGAATAATCCCAACAAGTTTCACCGTCCTGCCGATGATTGAGGCCACTGTACCATTCAACCTTCAACTGGTCAACTACTTAACAATATAATAACAAACTCAAAAACACTTCTTCTCTTCAAAGTTCTTTGTATTGACCCAAGTAATGTTTGCTCCAATGTTAAAAACAATGCACATACAAGAGTAAATGGCGGATTAAGGAAAGGTGAAAAATGCTTATATAATTTCACCAATCATAAACCACCAAATCTCTCCAATTATAGCCTTCTAATTAATCTTTAAGACCCCCCTCATATAGCTGTCGCTCCTTTAATTCAAGACTTCAACTTTGAGCTTAAAACTGTGAAAAACAACCAAAAAAAAAAACCATTTCAGATAACTCAAAAACAGAGCAAAAAATTCAGAGAAACAAAATCCTATTTCACTAAAACTACAAAAACAAACCGAAAATCACGAAAACAATAAGAAATTCTTATCAAAGTTAACCCCTTTAAGCAAAACCCAGTTCAAAAAAAAATCATAATTCATTATAAAGGAACCTACTTTACGAAAAAAAAATAACATTTTAAGCAGAACCCATTTCACATAACTCAAAAACAACTCAAAATTCAAGAAAACATAACCCATTTTCACAAAACTCAAAATAACGAGAGGGGAAAAAACCCAAGAAAGTCACAAAAACAACTACTCCATTATTCCTGATCATATTTCAAGAAAATACCTTTTTCATTTTTGTTTCCCGCAAGAGAAAAGAGAACTTTACTTTTCCAACAAAAACTGAATTAAAATTAAGGTACAAAAACAAGAAAGCGGGTATTACAAGTGTAGAAAAGAGACAGGTAACATACAGGCTGTTGTTTGTTTTGAATTCGCTATAAATGAAAGAGGATTCTTGTTTTTCTCTCAGCTCAAAAAAACTCTACTAGTCAATATAGAGTAGTGAAGTTAGGCATAGTAGTAGCTGTTGTCTTTTATAAGAAAGAGAAAGCGATTGCTCAGTTTACTCTCTAATGGAGATTTTATATTTATATATATAGGAAATGGAAAGATTTGGATTTTACAGTAATAAATCACAGTAATATAATAGAAGATTCTTTTTGTTCTTTGATTTTTACAACAATGGATAACGAAGGCTTCCTTGCAATATTAACTTACTATCCTAAAAACAACTTACCTTATATAGTAGAGAATTTTGAACAATAAGTTAAAATAAAAGATTATTTAAAGTGAAAAAATATAGGATTTGGAAACTGAAATATGCATAACGCTTTGTTTTCTAAGAACTACATTCTCAGAAGGTAAAATTTCACATACACTATTGTAGTTATAATAAGTGATTTTGTGGCTTTTTACAAATTTATTTTTAGTTTTATGATCCGGCATTCTTCTTTTGTACGTAAAAATAGCACGGACTAGCTAGTTGTTGGGTAAGTAACTGAAAAATAGCCGGTGGTTGCAAAGTCATTGAAAAATAGCCATTATTTTGTTGCAATACGGAACGTTCCAGCATAATATACTGGAGATTGATGAACCTGTGTATGAACTTTCAACATATTATGCTCAAACTCCAGCAGATGGAAAGGTCCAGCATAATATACTAGAGATTGGAGCACCTTTGTATGAACCTCCAGCATATTATGCTAGACCAGTATATTATTCTGGAACTCCAGTGTATTATGCTGGAAGTTCACATGTAAAAAATTCGAACTCCAGTATATTATGCTGGAATATTTTTCGTGTTTTGAACAGTATTTTTGTTCAGATTTATCTTTACATGAAAAGTGGCTAAATTTCGATTACTTTTGAAACTGTGATTGTTTTTCAATTACCACTTATAAATCTGGTTATTTTTTAATGTCACCCTTTTTTTACACATTTACGCAAGAGATCGGTCTTTTACACATATAAAATCTAAAAAGGTAATTTTCTTATAAAATTGTAATTAGGCCATGATATACAAATCGCTTGGGATCGACTATATGAATCATCATTTATTTCACTAAACTTAACTTATATCATCATCATTAGCAAAACAAAATAATGCAAGTCAAATAAATAAATACACAAATAATAATAATAATAATAATAATAATAATAATAATAATACATTGTCACAGTTAATTAATATATACTTCTTATCGTGATAAATTAGTATGTTTTGATTTAAACACGATACAAGCAAATTAATATTTTTACCCTCTAATTAGTGACTTAAATTCAAACGATGATAACACTATATCTTTTTTGGTTACAAGTAAATTATTTTATGAAAATATATTGAAGAATTTAGCTTATAAACCATTACAATTTTGATGCTCGAGCTACTAAAGACATACTTTGTACAACTTAATGCTTGTGTTTGTACTAATGCATAAGGAATAATGCTTGAATTTCCGAATAATTAGGAATAAAGTTCGGCCGTATAATCCAAAATGATTGCATAAATACAGATTGTAACAGTGGAGACTATCTTGGCTTGATTTATCCCTCCCACCTAAACTCAATTATTTCCAAATGTCAGAGAATTGTGCAACACAAGTGTTGTACGATATGCTGGAATAATAGTACTTGATGTGCCACGAAGCATTGATTCCATTTTTAAAACTTTGGATTCTTCAATTGGAAATTTTATATTGGCGTATATGATTGAGCAACGCACAAATGGAAGTAACTTTATATTTGTTTGGCATTATTGAAACAGTTTATATGTAACCTTTTTTTTGGAACATATCTATAGTCAAGGGATAAAGAAGTCATTTTATATCTTTTTTTATAGATATGGAAAAGTGTTACGAGAAAATTCTAGCTCTATAAGATTATATATTTAGATATGCAGTAATTTCTTTCATTTTTCACTTTATGAGTAATTAATTCTCATATTTAGCAAGTTTTTCAGACACAATTCAATCTCAACCATTTATTAGTAATTAAAATTTTCATTTAATTTTTAGATGATAGAAAGGGTCTTTGAAAAAGATTTTTGGTGCCCACTCCAGCCAACTGATATAAAGATTTGTGGGTAACGCTGTTGGCCTCACAATGTCCAATCGTTTTCAAAGCTTCCCACGTTTCTCGTACTGTATTCGATGTTTATATAAAATAAAATATATTTTAATTTTAAGATTATATACTAAAACAGTTATATTATTATTATTTAATTATTTAACCGATAAAATCTTTTATGCTATATATATTTTATATATCTTAATTTGATATAAATATACTAATTTTTTTTTTTTTATTTCTTACCTTGTGTCGTATTCGTATTAGGTCTTCGAGTTAAGGATTGAAAAATCGTATTCATCCCATCACGACTGTCTCTTGGTAGTAATTACAAATTTTTTATATCTATATAAAGCTAGATTAGTACAATGTAGCATTTTAGCTATAAAAAAGTAGTGCATAATCACTAGCTTTAAAAGTTGGATAAAGAAGAGTCTGTAAAGCACATGGTGCTAATCTTAACCTAGAACGAATTTATGTGTCCAAGTGAGTCTGGCTGTGGCTGATTAGAGTTCTTAATTAATTAATAATTATTATAATGTGCGAGCTAGAAAGATTATGCCGTTACACGAGTGTTTGTTGATACCTAAATGTGATTCGAGATGATCTTGGTACTGATCATCTCCAATATAATAAAAAGTTGACAGAGTGAATGTGTTGTGTCTCTGACCATTTATCACGATAAAAATAATACTCAAAATGGTAAGTAAATAATATATTAGTTATTAGAAGAACAATTATCTGGGTGCAGGGAAACTTAAGTTTCTGAAGAAGTGAAGAAAAGACCGTAACCCTCAAGCTCGCCACTAGTGGTGGCAAAATGGATTAGAAAAATAGTTATTCATTCATATTATCCACTAAAAAATATGTTAATATTATAAACTTTTTAAAAACGGGTGAAATATGAATAATACGGTTACCATTATCCGTTTGGGAGATTAGGAATTCTTCTAAGAGTGATCATATTCAAAATGTCATGGATAATATGGTTACCCCATTTTATTCAACGGTTAACTCATTTTCTCTCCGTATTAAAAATGGTTCGGGTCAGATAATTTATCCGTCCTTTACATTATCCATTTTCGACTTGTTTGTATTCGATCCGACCCACCTGTTTGCTATCCCTTCTCACCCCCAAAGATTGTGATGAAATGGTAAGTACTCCATCATTCTTAACATTAATCTTGAGTTCAAGTCCTGAATTTGAAGTCGTTTTTGGTAAGAAGCGATTTACTCCCTAAATAAAATGAAACTTTCTGACACGAAGTCGAAATAGAAGCTTTGTTGAGAAATATCGATAGACAGAATTATATTGTTTGTCGGCTCACAAAATACCATTTTCTCTAGTCTCAAATATTAGTCTTGAGCAAACCAATTTTATTTCAAAATAATTTGACGTTTTATAAAATAAGAAGTCATGTATTACTGTTTTTTTAGAGTTATTATTAGAGTGAATATCCTAAAATCTTCCTAAAATTAACACGTTTTTGTCAGTTACATATTTACACTATTTGGTGTCTTCGAAACTCCTTTTAATTATATTATCCGATATATTAAAACTCCTCTTGCTGATTTTTTTAATGAAATATGTAAGTTAACTCGCCGAAAAGTGTGGGGGAATGAAATTATACATAAAAATGACCCCAATTAATCGTGTCTAATGATTACTTACTATTATCTTCTTTAAAAAATTTATTCTTTCTATTTTCTTTATATTCAAGTCATCTTCTTTATTTATTTTTTTATCTTTCTTCTTCCTTTCTTCTTATGAGGTTCATTTGAAAAAAAAATCTTTTGTTTCTTTTAAAATTATCTTTCTTCTTCATTGAAGTCTTGTTCTTTCAATATTATTTAGTTCACTAAAAGCCCATAATTTTTACCGAACTCTAACTAAAATTTTACCAAACCTGATTTTTTTTTATCGCAATCCTTGTATTAAACTAAAATACCAGTGAAAACGAAGGTTAAAAATTCAATATTTAACCAAAGCTTAATGGGGAAAATATGATTGAGACATGGTGTAGCCATTACGGAGGAGATGGAAGAGAATATTTTTTCTTTATACAAATAACCATGTGTTTGTATCTTCATCCCTTTCTTTGATTTTTTCATCCCCCAAACATTTACCCATTTAATTATTTTTATTATTAGTTAAAAGTTTTAATAAATTAATATTAAATTAAACTGAGTAAATAGAAGGGTGTACCACACGCACCACTAAAAAATTGACGAGGGTTTTTTAATGTATAGGGGTATGTAGCTAAGGGAGTTTTTTGGGACACCTGATAGTTTAAGTAGGCAACTGACAAAAATGTGATATTTTAGGGGAGCTTCAGGGTATTCCCTCTAATACACTTATTATTATTCTAATTGATGAAATGTTACTATTGAGATGGTTAAGATCAGTGAGCACGTGACAGTCATGTGTGTTAGTTAGTTAGGGAGTTTTTAATTATTGATAGGAGGTTGTTAGATTAAGTAATGAGTATTAGTTATATAGTTAGTACATATTTTAGCTCAAATATAAATAGATGTGTATTGTACAATTTTTTAGTTAGTTGAAATCAGAAGAATTGATTCTCTCTTTCTCGTCTCCTTCCTATGTTATCATTCCTTCATTGCTGAAGCTTAGAACTCAGCTTGCATGGCTGTGTAGCTCAGATTTATTCATGGTATCAGAGTAGAAAGGCCATTAATATGGACCTAAGCTCATCGATCTTAGCTTAGTTTTCGCGATTCAGTTTGATTATGTAGTTTTATCTTCTTTTCTGCGAATCTAGGGCACGAATTTGAAGAGATCATAAAATGGACACAATAGATAATACATTGCCAGAAAATCACAATCATCCTTTATTTCTACACTCGACGGACAATTCAGGAGATGTTCTAATTTCACTACAAATGATAAGATCAGATAATTACTCTGTGCGGAGCAGGGCAGGGCAGTGCATATTGCGATATTAGGTCGCAACAAATAGGATTCAGAAGGCACCTGTAAGAAGGAAGATTACGGTACGAATTTGACAGATCTGTGGGAGAGATGCAATGCGATTGTTCTCTCATGGATAATGAACTGTGTATCGAGTGATTTGCTTAATGAAATTGCGTATTCCTCAAATGCATGTGTTGTTTAGAAGGACTTGAAGGAGAGATTTACTAAAGTCAATGGTTCTAGAATTCTCCAGTTACACAGGGCTATAGCTACTGCAAGTCAATGGACAAGCTCAATTACAACTTATTTCTCAAATTTGCGTGAACTTTGGGCTGAATTTAATTGTTTGGTACCAGCTCCTGGTTGTGATTGTCCAAAGTCAAGTGAGTATGAGGTTTTTATGCGTAGGAAGAAGCTATTGCAGTTCCTTATGGGTCTTAATAAGACATATGAATAAGCACGTGAGCAGATCATGATGATGGATCCACTTTTAACTATGAACAAAGCCTATTATATGCTGATGGAAAGAAAAAGCCAAAGAATTATGGCAAATGCAGTAGTTCCCGGTGAAAATGCTGAGATGACAACCCTGTTAACAACAAAAAGATTCAATAATGAGAAGTCTAGAAAAAATTATAATATGTTTTGTGATTACTGCAAAATGAAAGGGCATACTAGAGAAGGATGCTATAAATTGATTGATACCCTAATTCAAGTTCAAAAAGAAGTTTGGAGGGAATACAATTCACAATGCAATGGCATGGAAAATTAAGCCACATGTTGCAGCAGGAAGAGGTCAAGATACTTTCGAAGTTCCTCAGATTCCATATTTCATAGCAGAACAGTATGACCAAATTCTCAGGTTGCTCAATAAGGAGAATGCGCCAGAAGCCTCAACTAATATGGCAGGTAGTATTAGTGCTTTCTTTGTTGATGATAATGATCATGAATGGATTATAGATACTGGGGCTAAAAACCACATGACTTCTAATTTGGACATGTTTGAAAACAAATTGGAAGTAGAAGGAATACATACAAAGGAGGTACACTTGCTTAATGGAGAAGTATCAAATGTGACTCATATGGGATCATGTAATATAACAAATGCAGGTAGAATTGACAATGTATTATACTTACCTGAGTTCAAGTATAATTTGTTGTTGGTATCTAAGATCACAAAAGGAGTTAAATTTATGTGCATCTTTTTATCCTGATTTCTATCTACTTCAGGAACTTTGCAGTGGGAAGGTGAAGGTTATTGGTAAGAAGAGGAGAGACATTTACCTATTTCCACAAAATACTATTAGGAATAATAAAGGAATAATTCAAGGTTTGACTACAAAGAAGGCATACCTAGACATTGGACTTTGGTATAAAAGGCTTGGACATGCTTCAGCAGGAGCACTAAAGCAACTTTTTTTATTTAGTCTATGATGACTGTAAAGGAAAGATAGACAATTGTAATGTGTGTCCTTTAGCTAGACATTGAAGGCTGTCATTTAGCATAAGTAGTAAAAGAGTTGAAGATGTGTTTTACTTGTTACATATTGATGTATGGGACCATATGGTGTGCAAACCTTTGATGGAAATAAACTGTTTTTGACAATTGTTGATGATCATTCAAGAATGACTTAGGTTTACTAGTTGAAATTGGAAAATGATTTATTGATTTTACTGAGAAATTTTTTAAAGTTAGTTCAGACTCAGTTCAATAGACAAGTCAGGATGATAAGAACTAATAATGGGACAAAATTTGTAAATGAGGCATGTAGCAAGTTGTTCCAATCAAATAGAATAATTCATAATAGGACATATGTTTATACACCTAACAGAATGGAATTGCTGAAAGAAAGCACAGACATGTGCTAGAGATAGCAAGAGCAACGACGTTTCAAGGACACATATATATGAGATTTTGGGGACACTGTGTGTTGGAAGCAGTATATGTAATTAATAGATTACCATCAAGTGTATTGGTAGGGAAAAGTCCTTTTGAAGTGTTTCACAAGAGGAAGCCAAACATTGAACAAATAATGACTATTGGTTGTTTGTGTTTTGCAAAGAGAATGAATGTTCATGACAAGTTTGAAGCTAGAGAAACAACAACAGTTTTAATAGGCTATTTAGAAGTCACAAAGGGTTATATTTTCTATGATTTGTCTAAGCAATGCTTCTTTGTAAATGGGGGTCTTATTTTCAAAGAGTCCTTTTCTTTCAAGTATAAGAGACAAGGGAAGCAACATCTATTTGTAGACATGGAGTTTGCAGCACCTGATGCAATAACTAACTCACCACCTAATGCAACAGCCCATGCACCAGTTCTTAATATTGAGGAGCGGGTTGTTCTTGATGACATTATAGAAGCAACTGATGAGGAAGAAAGCATGACCTTGACAAATCATGTTCATCACCAACATGTGACTGATGGGGAGACAGAACAAATAACTAATGTAGTACCAGGCCATAATATGGAGGGTACTAGGAAGTCCACCATAAATAAACGAGTACTAGTTTGGATGCCTGACTATGTGACTGTAGCTGCACTAGATCAACCACCTAAACTTTATTCCGTTTGTAATTATGTTTGTTATGATGGATTAAAGCCAACTCATCAGAACTAATTGGGATCTTTCTCAGTTCTTGTTGAACCTAAGACATTACATGAAGCATCCAAAGATAAGAGATGGATGAATCCTCGAAGGCAGAAATTCAAGCCTTAGAAGACAACAAGACATAGGAATTGGTGGCATTACCAGCAGGAAAGACTCATATAGGTTGTATATGAGTTTATAAGGTAAAGTACAAAGCCAAGGGAGATATTGAGAGGTTCAAGGAACTCCTGGTAGCTAAGAGATATAGCCAGAAAGAGGGTTTGGACTACCATGAAATATTTTTTCCAGTTATGAAAATGGTTACTGTCCGAGCATTAATTTCTATTGCAGAATTGGAGGGTGGCATACACATAAAATGAATGTATATAATGCTTTCCTTCAAAGGGACCTCTATGATGAAGGATACATGAAGTTGTTTGAGGGATTTTTCAGCCAGGGGAAGAATGAAGGCAAGGTGTGCAGACTTGTCAAATCCCTATATGGGCTGAAACAAGCAAGCAGGCAGTGGAATGTCAAATTAACTGAGGTACTGATTCATCAAGGATTTGTGCAAAGTTCTCTAGATTACTCCTTGTTTACAAAGAAGCAAGACAGAAAAGTAGTGGCCATCCTTGTAGATGTGGATGGCATGCTAATAACTAGTAATGATCTGGTGCTTATGGAGGAAACCAAGAAGCAACTACATCAGACCTTCAAGCTTAAGGATTTGGGGGAACTGAAATATTTCTTGGGCATTGAGTTATGTAGGTCTCACAAAGGAGTCATGATGAACCAAAGAAAGTATAGCCTGAAGCTGATATCAAAAATGGGGTTGAGTGCGGCTAAGCCAAGCTGGACACCTTTGGATTGCAATCAGAAGCTCACAACTACTGAACTGGATGAAATTATAGGATCAGGTAGTGATGAACCACTGGAAGACAAGGAACAGTATAAATGGCTGATTGGCAAGTTAATGTATCTAACCTTGACAAGGTTGGACATTGCTTTTGATGTTCAGACACTTAATCAGTTTATGCAAAATCCAAAGAAGTCATATTGGGAAGCATCCATAAGGGTAGTCAAATATATGAAGAGAGAACCAGAATTAGGTATCATGATAAGCACCAACAATGAGAACACGTTGACTGCATTTTGTGATGTTGATTGGGCATCTTGTCCAAACACAAGAAAATCTGTAACAGGTTTTATTGTGAAACATGGAGATTCATTAGTTGCATGGAAGTAAAAAAAAACAGAGTACATTATCCAAGAGCTCAGCAGAAGCAGAGTACAGAAGCATGGCTTCAGTGGTTTCAGAGTTAGTATGGCTAATAGGGATGTTCAAAGAGCTGGAAGCAGAGGTAGAATTGCCAGTTTTGTTGCATTGTGATAGTAAAGCTGCATTGCAGATAGCAGCAAATCCAGTATATCATGAGAGAACAAAAGATATTGAAATAGATTGTCATTTCATTAGAGAAAAAAATTCAAAAGGGGCTGATTAGAACAATACATGTAGGATCGAGAGATCAACTAGCAGATATACTCACTAAAGGGCTTGCAAGACAACAACATGAATTCTTGATGTCCAAGCTGGGATTGCTAGGGAGTGTTTGTTAGTTAGTTAGAGAGTGTTTAATTATTGTTAGGAAGTTGTTAGATTAAGTAATGAATAATAATTAGATAGTTAGTAGATATTTTAGCTCAAGTATAAACAGATGTGTACTATACAATTTTTCAGTTAGTTGAAACCAGTATAACTGATTCTCTCTTTCTTGTCTCCTTCCTCTGTTATCATTCCTCCATTACTGAAGCTTAGAACTCAGCTTACATAGTTGTGTAGCTCAACTTTCTTCAATTAATTAAGCAGATGTTTATAAAAACATAAAGTGGGATTTTAAAAAATACTCTAATAACTAAGATTATTAAATAGTTTTTTTGATGGTGTGCAGAAACTTAAAATAGAGTTAATATGAGGTAGAGGCGTAGAGCTTATTTTGCTTTAACGTGACGTGGTTAACTTTGTGACCTAGTAATTTATTATTGAAAAGGAAAGTAATTTGGACTAAGAACTGTTTATATGAATGACTATTAAGGGATAATATGTGATGGAAAAAGGATTTCCAAGATGGAAATTGGTGGTGCTCAAATTGCCATTTCAGTGACGTCACATCTAAGCTTTGATTAGTGTCTTCATTTCCAAGAATATATATATATATATATATAATCCCTCCGTTCTACTAAATAGATTTTCATTTTTGGTTGTCACTTTAGGTATATCAAGAGAAAATAATTTTTTTTTCCTGTTATACCCACATAATTTATTACCCATTTCAAATTATTTTCTCAAATCTAATAAAATATGCATTAATTAATATGAATATCATATTAAATTATGTATTTTATTTATTATTTTTTAAGAGACATAAAAATTAAAATGTACCAAGTAAAAGTGAAGGACGAAGTATATTGGAGCAGTAAATTGGTCCTACGTAAGGTCATTCAAAAATACCTTTTTGCTCTTCAATTAATTATATGTTGTCTTTTCATCTTTTTGGATCTGTATTGTTCTCTCTAATTGACTAGTACTAAATTTCCAAGGTTCTTCTTTGTTTACCTTTCAGGATGGAGGAAGCTTGCCACCCACCAAATATGTTACTTAATAAATTCTATTGTCGTGTCAAAAAATGAATGGTAATAAGAAAATCGTTATAAATCCATCCAACTTTTCTGTCTTTTAAAATGAAATAAAAAATTGCATAATGTGGGGGTTTTTTTGATAGAAGCTTTACATTTTTATGATATTTTTACTTCCAATCCCTCGTTAGTTTCTCTATTCGATGCGATTTTGATGAATAGCGATATCGGATGGTTAAATAAAAAATTTGTGATTCTACTTCACTACTACGTGGTCTTATTAGGCTTTCTTATTTAAAGAGATATTTTATATATTAATTTATTCCAATTGCTTTGAAAATAAATAGAAGGTAATTAAGAAGCCACCAAAGCAACACTTTGAAATAATTGTTTATGAGTTATGAGAGGCAAATCTCGGCTCAATCCTCTAGATTTCCTCTTGTTGAAATCAAAAAGGTAGTTTTTGATTTTTTATTGTAAAAATCTTTATTACACTTTTGATATACTATAATCACCATTTGGAATTTCTATATTGAGTTGGTAACTAACACCTTGAAAAAAGAAATTTTTTTTAGTTGCTAACACGTCTCTATAAATATATATATATTTTTTTGGAAGATGAAGGCTTCAAGAAATTAGGTGGGTGTGGAGTTATTATGCTTTCATAAAGCTAATGATAAAGATAAAAGTTAGTTAGGATACAATCTTTGCCATCAAAGCATGCAATATTACTTCGTATTGCTATTATTTTTTAATAAATTAATAAATAATCTAGAAAGGCATATCTCCATAAAATCCTGATATAAGTATTCTAATCGAAACTACACAAATGAAGTTTTTTAGAATGATATGTGTAAGCATGCAATCAAGGTTTAATTACTCAATACATTCATAAACTCCAAGGAGTATGAAATTTTCTAGCTGTGCCAATCCAAATAATAATCTCTATTTGGTGTATCTTTGTGCTTCCCATTTTCAGGGGAGCTATTAATTATTAGGGTTGAAGACGAAATAAAAAATAATACTCCTTAGTTTTGCTACCACACATTTTGAACATCTTCTAAAATATTTCTCGGATTTTATATAACTTTGACTTGTTCTCAAGTAATTTTTATCACGTTCCATCTTTAAAAGTATTACTACAATTTACAACTTATTTGTAATGTCATACCAACCTTAGAAAATAACAAATTATGTAAGTTTCCCTTCAACTTCTCACCTGATTTCTTCGGTGCCCTATTGGTCTAATTCTTGTTTCTCCTTGTTATCGATAAAGGGGCTTTGATGAACCTCTTTTCTCCTATTCTCTAGAGTTCAAGAACAGATTCTTGTCTATCTTTTATTTGTCTAAGATCGAATTATTAAGGTATCATACGTAAACTAATTAACAAAACATACCTTTAATGACGATAAATTAGACATCAAAAGAGAAATATACCAAAATATATATAAATATTTAACATGGTTCGGTCAATTGACTTACGTCTACAGTTAAAAATGAGCAATCACTGTATAAAAATAGTCCATATTCACAAAGAGACACACACAAGTTGTAGACTAACATGTAATCCCAAAATCCTCCTACAAAACAAGACTCTCAAACCCCTTATGGATACATTATGGATGCTACTAAATGAGAATGAATGATCCTCAATTTTTAGAATTTCAAAACTTTTTGCTCCAAGAAAAACGATTAGCCAAATACGAAATAATTATATTTTCTTTTTCCTAAAAGGTAAAATCAACTAAATATATTATCGTTCCTTAAAAAATATGATAAGAAAATAATGACAAACATCTGGATACACTAAAGATATGATCATTGTAGACAAATAACCATAGACTATATATTACGAAGTGTAAATAGCATAATATATGTCATAACACAATTTGCAATAAAGTATTCTTCCCCCCTTACCAAATCTAGTGCCACTTGATTTTCACTTGACCCAAATCAAGACCCCACTCACATGCAAATCCAATTTATATGGACTCACCCCTAAATTTTTCACTTGATTAATTTCTTTTCTAGCATTTTGGAAATGTATCCCATCAGTCACTTTGCCCCAAGTGCTTATATTTCATTCTTTATATTTTCATGGCCCATTGCCAACCTCTCCATTTTTTTTCTTCGTTTTTCTTTTTTCTTTTTTTCAATTTGGTTCAAGATATGCTCATGATTCTCTTAATTAGTTAAACATGGTAATAATAGTGATAATAATAAGAAGGATATTAATTAGTCTGATATCTTCAAAAACATGTGGACACATATTTGTCTTACCAGCTTTAAAAGATTTTCTAATGCTTATGCAGATCTTTGGTTTGTTAGGAGTAGTCATTGTCAAATCATTGGTAACCAAAAGTCGTTTGGAGCTTAATGTCTTATAGTATTTATCTGAAGAATCACGTCCTAATCCATGTTTTCGTTATATTTTTAAGCTCAACCCACAAAAAAATGTTATTTGCTGCTCTTTTAATCGGGCTCCGAAGATCATATATGTTTTTCTCAAGACCAACTCATTATTTTTTAGAACATATTACTAAAATATTATCGTTCCATCTAAAAACTTAAGTCGTTAAAGAAAATAATAATAATAATAAGACTTCAACATGTATGCTATCATTTCATCTAAGCGGTCGTTTGGTATGAGGTATAAAAAGATATAGTGTTGATATAAAAATTTATTACTATTTTAATACTTTATTTGCTTAGCAAACCTGGTATAAGTTATCTCGGGATTAAAATTAATACCGGGACAACTTATACCTTGTAGAGTATGGGATAATTAGTCCCAGTATAACTTATACATTCTTCTTAGAAATTATGCAATTGTCATTTTTAACATAATATATCAGACAATGGATAAAAAATAATATTAAGATAACTAATTCTAGTATAACTAATCTCAATATAAATTAACTTAATATAAATTATCACTGTATAAATCGTATTCAAACTAAACGACCCCTCAAAATATAAACCGTCAAAAGAATAATATTTTATGAAAGTGTATGACTGCCGACTCCGAAAAGTTAAAGAGAAAACAAATGGAGTAGGGTTAGAGAAGAGAGAGGTGTGATCGCGGCACGCCTTCATACATAATATTTCTTCCTTGAGATGATTGGATCATAACACATTGGAAATTGAGCAAGACAAGTCATTTTCCTCTTGCTGTGGCTTTTTATTACTCGTTTCACTTTATATAAATCTAATTTCTTTTTAATTCATCTAAAAAAAATAATTCAACTTTATATTTAAAATAATTTATTTTTACGTAATGATTTATAGTTATATAAAATATATGTATCTTATTTTTACATCATAAATTAAAAAAAAAAATACAAATAAATTCACAAAAATTGAAACATAAGGAATATTTAAAAGAAATAAAATAGGCGGCAGCAACAAAATTTATTTAGTGCTTTTGCAATCACCGAGGATTATTACACAAAGTGTGGATTGACTTTAGGGTCCATCGTACGTTTTGGACCACATGCCCAATACCACTTCGAATAATGCGAAGTTCTCACTATGTATTTATGTACTATAGGTTGATCTAGAATTTATTATGCATACACACCATTTAAAAAGCAGGGAAAAAAATACTAGTAAGTGAGAATTAATTTATATTTCTACTATTTAACCTTGGGAAACTATCAATTATGTTTATTGATAAGTAGCTAATTATAAAAATTAATCAATTCATAAAATATTACTAATATTAGTTCATTAGTTTTTTTTTTTGCGTGGGTGTTACTAGAATAGATTTAGTACATCTTAAGGAGCTTGAATTTCAGTTTTGGGATGATTTGATGAAGTTTTGAGGTAGTTTGAATTGAAAATTCGAAGTAAAAAACTGAACATGAAATGATATGTGTATCACACTGTATATCAATTGTGTATCATATATGTATCAATTGTGTATCACATGTATATCTATATGTGAGATACATGTTTGATACATGTGTCGTAAAAGAACTTTTTGAACTCGATTTAATCACGAATTTTGATACAAAATCAGTCCAAATCACCTCCAATCTTCTTCAAATTTTGAATATCGACTTATCTATATGTTTTCAATAAATTTCAACTATACCCATTGAAAAAAAATCTTTTTTTGCTTAGATTTTTGGAATTTTGTATTTCATCACCATATGTGCTAACTCATCCATGAAATTTCCTTTCCGTCTTGCATCTAATGTTGCTAATCTGCTTTAAAATATGGAAGGTGATTTGCATGTGATTCTTTGATAGAAAAAACCTTGTTTATTTGGTTTTTTCGATTTTTATATGTACTTGGCTAGTTTTGATAAGTCTATGATTAATGACTAGAGGTTGGTAAGTTGAAACTTATTTGAGACATTTGTGTAAGTTTCCCTTTAACCTTTTGGGAGCATGGGCCCCACAGATAATATTCTATCAATTTACAAAATATATACATAAAATACCTAATTTGACGGAGAGACATGATTACGTACACCGTAAAAACGGAATCCGCCCCTAATGTACTATACTTTTTACTTGGTTCTCCTCCATTTTCTGATTAACATTATGGCCTGATTTAGCGGTGAAAACAGATTTCTTCTCGGGTATAAAATTGTTTCTACAATACTATGATAGAGCTTAAATTTTTATTAAGGGTGTCAAAATATTAAAAATGAATATAAGAAAAAGTCAAACGAATTCAACTTATAGTAAAGACATAAAAAAAAAATAACTTTTTTATTTGTCTATATAGTATAATTTTTCGAGGAAAAAGTACCGATCAACGCCCGTTTAGCTCTACCATTGGTGCATCAAAGTTCAGTAAATAACTAGGATTTGGTAGAGAAAAGCAAAAACAAAATAATACTCGTAATACCCTTCTCATGACTTACATGTGTAGAATTCTTCTTAAATATGTTAGATATGGATTAGTTAGGACTACAATTTACGTTCGTGTCCTCTATATAATTGTGGCGCCATTAATGGTGGTTGTCTACCTCGAGAAAAAATTTATTTTTAGTGTTTCTTGCATGGCTATTTCCCAGTATCTTCCACTAATTAATATATGTTTTGAATTTTATGGGTTTTAAATTAGGCTTTTAATATTCGATCGGTCAAAAATTATAGCTAAAATATATACTCCTACTAACTATGTATAAAATATATGTTGTATGTACATTACACCTTAATATACTAATAATATATATTTGTTGGTTATTATTTTGGAGAATCTAGATTTTCCTTCTAAATTCTAGGATATATCAGGTGTTAGTAACTGAGTTGTGAACTTATTAAATAAATTTCTTAATATAGTGATTCGACAAAAGCGATTAAGTTTGAATAGAGCCATAGCTAACCTTCTAGGTCCACATTAATTGCAAGACTATACAATTTATGTGCTTAATAATTGAGACACCCAAAAGTAGCATAAAAATTATTGATAGTTATACGAAACTCCCTACAATCATCAGAAGATTAAGACTACTGAAGTTACACAAAATTGGACTGTCCTCCTTTGAGTTTTAGGCTACTTAACTTAAGAGTTAAAAGCAAAATAAATGCAGCAATAATTAGGTATTACGTCTAAATTATCTTTTCATAAGAATTGATCAAATCAAATCCATTCTTTCCAAGACCATCTCTATGTCTCTTCTTACAACTTTTATGTGATACGACACAAATCCAACTAACTCGGGCCATTTTTATTAACCAACTTTGTGATCGCATTCTTTCGTTTCACTTTTCTTATATCTTATTATTCTTATCACTGCTTTTTTTTTTTCTATCTTATCTTTAGCCAAGAGCCTTAGCTAAGGCTGCAATGTGGGTGGGCCTCGTCGGCCGGTCCTAAGTAGGCCCAGGTTTTTTGGTCGGTTCTAAGTGGGTCCGGGCTTCGTGAGTTTTTTTATAGGAATCAATCCGGGACCGATATCATTAACTAATGATCCCGGGCTAAGTGGACCGATCCCGGGTCTAAGTGGACCGAGCCTATTTTTTATATACAATACTATACTATACTATATTATATTATTAATATATATATATATATATATATAGTATAGTATTATATATATACTAAGTGTATAGTATATAAGCTATATTCGGTATAACAATAGCTATATTAAGACGTATATATATATATATAATTTACAAGAAATACCTTAGATAATTTACAAGAAATTATCATATATAGTATAGTATAGTATAGTATAGTATATATATATATATTAAGATGAACTCGGTATCAAACTCGCACTTATCATTGCATAATAAATTAATAATACTTCAAATTAATCTAACCAACTAAAAAATTAAGTATAATACGTCTAATAATTTTAAAATAACACAAATTGTCTCAAATCAACTTAAAATCTTAAATACGAATGTCTGGAGAATGTGCAAGACAACTCTTTATATGCCTCCTTAAACAGCCTGTGCCCTCCAACTTTGGACGATGAGTGAAGACTCGACCACAGTTTTTGCACTTTACTATGTAAACTTCTTCATTTTCTTCTACCACATTAAAGTGTTCCCAAACATATGAGCGCGCTCTAGAATCACCGGACATGATTTAACTTGAATTGAGAATTTGAGTTTGAGAAATGAGAGATGAATGAAGATTTGAAGACTTGAATAGTTCAATTTAAGTTTGAGAAATGAGATAAATTGAGAGAGATTAATAATTTTGTGAGAAAAATGAAAAAATGAGGGGTATTTATAGTTGAAAATAGGGAAAAAGTGTAATTATAAAAAGCTTGGGGTTAAAATAAAGTCGGGGGGGGGGGGGGGGGGGGGGGAGGGGGAAGCTTAAATGGCTATTTTGGCAAATGGGTAGAAACTACCATTTTGGCAAAAAAAAAAAAAAAAATCAAAAAATAGTCGTTGGGCCCGCTTAGGCCCACTTAGGACCGTTTAGACCAACCCACTTAACAGCCGATCCCGGGCCCAAACAGTCCCGGTCTCGCGGGCCTATATCAAGGGACCGGCCCACTTGGAAGCCCACCCCACCCTGGTCCCGGTCCTAAACGGTTAGGCCCGTTTAGGCCCACTACTCATTTGGGCTCGCGGGCCTGGGCCGGACCCGGACCTAAACGGCCCACATGCCACCCTCAGTCTTAACCGAGAGTCTATTAAAAATAATTTATTTGTCCTTTTAAAATAGGAGTAAGGTTTGTGTACACACTGCCTTGCTCAGACCCCATTTATGGATCGCTAGGCCTAACTTCAAACCAAAATATGTAAAGTTCATATCCAAATATGTACGACAAATCAATTCCCTAGTGTGTTGAGCCAAAACCACAAACAACTCAAGTGGTGACCCAAGAAGATCAGTGGGTTTGCGTTGAGGATTATCATTATCCATCTGCTCTTATCATTTTGACATTTATATTCAACATGCATTGAATTTTCACAAGTGTACGAACTAGTTGCTTCTGAGTTTTGCCTCGTCCAAGTTGTCTCCAAAAGGTATGTCTCCCACATTCTGCTCTTAAATCTTAACTATGATAAAAGCTTTTACTTTATATTTATCTAAATTAGACTAACTTCATCGTTTTTCTATCAATTAAACTTATCATTTAAGGCTGAGAAGGAGAAGCAGAGATACTTAATATTGGAACCCTACGCTCGTAAAAAGATAGTCAAAATCTGCTACTTGACGTATTCCTCTGTCCCAATTTATGTGTTGCAATTCGGATTTCGAGAGTTAAACGTATTTTTTTCTTTCGCGATCTTTTCGTATGCATTAAAATTAATTATCTTGAATTGTTAACTATTGTGACTTATAGTACTTTTATGTAGTTTTCAAATAAATAAATATTAGTTCAAAATTTTAAAGATTCTGTATTCGAATTTACGATTAAAGTTAAGAAATCTAATTCTTGAAATTCAAATAATATCACATAAATTGAGATGAAGGAGTATATTAAAGAAGAGGAACTTGATTAAAGGACTCGGTCATATTTGAGAAAGTTAAGCAATAGTACTTCTAAAAATTCCCGTATTTGATCACAACCAATAATCGAAAACGTTAATTACAACATTATGCATATATAGCTATAAAGCACGTCGTAGCTAAATATGAAAATTTCCATAGCATTCGTAGCTAAAAGTAGCGTAACTAAAAATTAGCTACAAACTTTAAAGTTTCGTGGCTAAGGAGAATTTTTTTAATGTGGCTATATTAATACTATATATATATA